>JAPVLO010002045.1:0-87308 GCA_027257055.1 Cephalopachus bancanus
AGATGAGCACAGCGTCCCCTGGACAGCCGGCTGTTAGGCTGTGAGGAGGTTGCAATAAAGCCTGTTGTCACAGAACGTTATTACAACCCGCGATTCTCCTGGAGAGTCGAGGAGGTTGAGGGCAACCCGGTACCAGGATTTTTAGCGAAGAGGATGCCCAAAGCCGGGCGGCGGGAGGGAGCAGACTCGAAATTCCTGATGGCTGAGGGAGGGGAAACCCAGTCGGGGCTTGCTGTGGCCTTAAAGACCCAGGCGGGAGAGGGCAAAACCAGTAGAGGTTCGCTATGACCTTAAACGCCTAGGTGGGGGGTGGTCCCCCTTGCCTGGGGCCGAAAGGGCTGCCGGACGATCAACGGTCAGGTCCCCCCAGTTGTCCCGGGCAAGGTTTTAGGTTTTCCGGTTAGGGGCCCTTACCACTCTGAGGGCTGGTGACGGCTGCAGCGCTGGCATTCAAGCAAGTGGGCGAAGGCCTGCAGGGGTGAGTCCTGCTGGCTCCGGAACGGGGTCTTGCCTGAGGGCGAGAGGAACCCCATCCGAGTCGTGGCACCCACGAAAGAAGGTGGCCCGCAGTGAGACGCAGCACCCGTTAAGGCCAAGAGATGTAATGGGTCCAATGTGGTGGCTACAGAACTTGAGGGTCAGGCCGTAGCGCCCAGGCAAGGGCACGGCGGCTTTTATGGGGGCTCAGGGCGACCTGTCTGTCGCCTGTAGGTCGTCTGTAGGTCATGTAGGTTGGTGGATTTTTCACAGGTGCGGGAAGGGTGTGGAGGGAGAACAAAGGAAGGCACCGAGGAAGAACGAAGGAAGGCACCGTTTCAATCGCCATTTTAGTTTGCCAGGTCGCCGTTTCCAGGAAAGGGGGGGGATGTGGCTTTACTTGTGGCTTGGCGGTGGCCCTTCAGAGGCGGAAGGATGGCCGGAGCCCAGCAAGTCGAGGCTGTGGTGGCCGTGAGCGTGCCGCTGCACTCTAGCCTGGGCGGCAGAGCGAGGCCCTGACCCCAAGAAAGGGGGGAATTGAATGAACAACCATTTTTTTTAGGTGGAGTCTCACTTCATCGCAGCCAGCAGAATCGGAAACACTTTAAGTAAATGCATGTGCAGATAAAAGAAATTTAAGTTACAGAGACCAGTGAAGAAATGATTCCCCAAAGAGTCCTTTGTGATTAGCTAAGAGTAACTTAGCCCAGCTTTGAGGAGCACCCAGCTTCACACACCTAACGTGACTGGGCAGCCATTGCCTGCAGCCATCACTAATAAATATTCTAACAATAAAATTCCAGTGTTAATATTTTTCCTCGTTGAAATGTGACTTGTGAAACTTTATGAATATAAAAGGGTGATCAGAGATCAACAGCACGGAGTCATTTCACAGAGGAGGTTGCTTGCCTCTGTACTTATAAATGTCAGCATCACAAGGGGGAGAAGGATCACAAATGAAAATATTTGCATCAGCTGCAACAGGCACACTTATTCCCAAAGTAGAACTCATCTGAAGAAAAGTGTTATGGACCACAGATTCCCAGGCTCTCACGTGATATACTTTGACATGAGGCCAAACAGATCCCCAGACAAGACTTTCCTGGGAACTTATACAAAGGAGACAGCCCAGGAGGAAGAGTTGAGAGTTGACTCCCTGAAGGGGGCTGCCCAGGGCCCTTTATTTTGGAAGGGAAAGGGTGGAGCATCAAGAAGCCGTATGTCAGCAAGATTAAGACGCTTTAACCAGCAGGGCTCAGTGGCTCAACCTGTAATCCCATGCCTTTGGGAGGCTGAGGTGAGTGCATTGCCTGAGCCCGCGGGTTCGAGACCAGCCTGGGCAACTTGGCGAGACCTCATCTCTACAATAATAATAAAAAAAAAATTAGCTGGGCGTGGTAGCATGTGCCTGTAGTTCCAGCTACTTGGAAGGCTGAGGCAGAAGGATCACCGGAGCCCAGCAGGTCGAGGCTGTGGTGGCCGGGAGCGGCCACTTCACTACAGACTGGGTGACAAAGTGAGACTCCAACTCAAAAAAAAAAGAAGCTTTAACCATGCTGTAGGGATTTTTTGTGTTTTGTTTTATAGAGACAAAGTCTTGCCATATTTCCCAGGCTACAGTGCATTGCAGCCTTAAACTCTCAGCCTCAAGCGATCCTCTCACTTCAGCCTCCTGAGTTGCTGGTACTAAAGACCCACACCACCACACTGTGGGATTTTTTGTATTTGTCACAGCGATGAAGTTTCCTCATGTTTCCTAGGGTAGTCACAAACTTCCAGGCTCAACATATCCTCCTGCCACCGCCTCCCAAAATGCTGGGATTACAGTCATGAGCCTCTATGTCTGGCTGGGGCTTTTATTATTATAATGAAGCAAGCGTTGCAATCGGACACTCTCTGTGCCTTGTTCACACGTGGGTGAGCAGCGGACTGGGATCTATTGTCCAAAGCAAGATGCATGGTAAAACATTGCCTGTTGTAAATTTTGAAGGCTGTGGTCTGTAGAATGACTCTAGCTGGAGCATCACTGCAAAACCTGGTGGTTAACTACATGAGGGAAGCAAAGTCCTATCCTTGTTCTGCCCCAAAAGCAGAGGGGCAGATGCCATCAACAATGACATAGCCCTTTGAAAGGACAGCCTCTGCAGTCATGTGTGGACCTGCACACACGGAAACGCAGTTTGAGTGACAGAGCTTTGCCTGTTGCTTTATGCTGCTTGGACTCAGGCCAAGCACCGGACACAGTGTCCACTGCTCCCCTCCACAGGAGAGTGCCAGCCACGAAAGCCCATCCGCAAAGGAAATAGGAAGTGCCTGGAACAACACAGTAGCATTGGCCTGGTTAAAAGGTTCTGAAGCAGAGGCAACTTCAGATCCTTGACTCCTTGACCAGAAATCAGGAAGGAACTATCTAGAAGTGGGCACTGGAGAGTCATCTGGTGAGGCCTCATGCCCAGACGTCGGGCATGCCCAGCGTCTTCACGAGGCTGACTTGGCACATCGGCAAAGTGCAGGTGATGTGGGGTCTGAGCATTTGATTCACGGCACCGACACACGATTTATCAAGACAGAGGTTTATTAACCAGGTTCCACTGGCCAGGGCCACCCACCAGACTCGCAGGTCTCTAGGCGAGGGCCCTACACTGCGGCAGGGGCCTTTCTTAAATAGGCAAAAGCCTGCCCAATTCACAAGGCTGTTTCAAATTTGAACACCACAAAGCCCACCAGAAGAGGGGCTTGCCCGCCACAATTCAAACAGAGAAAAGTCCGCCAGAATTTGAAAGGGGCTTACCGCACAACACTCACACTCTGCCAGCGGGGGTTACAGAAGCAGAAAAAGCAGGTTGACTTATCTAACATAGCCACTTGGGGTTTCCAAGAATTACTAAGTTTTAGGGGAGAGGTCACAGCACACAGTTTCAGCATACTTGGTATATGTGGTTATGGTTTCATGACATTCCACACAATTCGTTACACTTAATACGTAAGGTTTCACACAGGCTCCACACGATTCAGCACCTCTCACACAGGGACTGGGAGTCACAAGAGCCTGTGACCACCTCAGCTCTGTGACTGAACCCTTGAGGGACCGTGGTAAGCGAATTGACATGGGGGTTGTGCTCAATCTCCAGGTACAAGACGCGGCGACGGACAGATGTCAACTTAAATACCTTGGCAGATCACAGATTATCTCTGATTCACTGGGAAAATAGAAGAAGAGCTGACTTGGCCGATCCGCAAAGTCCCCTCCATTTCTGACATTCTGAGAGTCTGTGATCCTGCCATCACAGAAACCAACCCCAGGGTTCCATGGTGCCTTCAAACATCCTCCAGCAGCACTTGGTCCTCAGCGCTAATGTACATTAGCCACTGCTTCCTGACCTGTCACATTTCCTACGTGCTGTCTCCCGTGAGATCACGCACTCCCCAAGGGCAGACCTTGCCTTCATCCCTGTGGTCCTCCACCCAACTCCGTGCCAAGGCACAACAGGCCTGAAAGTGGGTTGCAGACTCTCAGCAGGCACTAGGCAACTCTTTGCTTGGTCTAGGGTTCTAGAGGGCTGTGGAGTCCTGTGCCTGGGGCTCAAGGCCCTCCCTTCTGTTTCCACCCCGGTTGCTCGTTCTCGACACCGCCCACAGCCAGACCTTCTGGACATAAACAGTTAAGAGCCTACCAGTGAAGACCTCGCCCCCGCCATGGACTGAGAGCCGGGGGGTTCCTCTGGCCCTGTCCCTTGTGACACCCCCAACGCTCAGATGACCCCCCTCCACGAGCGCCAGCATCTGCTCTGAGCACCCGGCTCCCCCATCCACACCCAGCTCCCTCTCTGGCTGTTGCCACTTCAAGGAGAGAAACTCTGAGCTGCTGCTTCAGTTCTGTATTCAGGTTTTCTGCCATTTCCTGCCACCTTGTCCTCACAGCTACTTCTTGAAACTTGAGTCAGTTCCTACTGCTTTGGGCACTTACATTTTAAAAGGATTAAATGTTTCCGTGCCTGGTCTTTTGCAAGGTCTTGAGGGTGGGGGACATGTGGCAGGCACAGAAAATGCTGCTCTTACTCTGAGTTTGTCATCTTGTCAAAGAAGTGAACATTCAACCAGAAAACTCATTAGAAAATGCTGTAGAGCAGCATTTGTGACCTAAATCAGGGAGGCGGGGTGGTGGGGGGCTTGAGGGCAGTTGCGTTTGTGATAGTCAAGAAATTCGAGGCCCTTGGTGTGGGCTGTAGTAATTAAGAAAGGCTGTATGAGAACTGGTTTATATGTGATTATAAATGTGATGTATAGGTGATTTACATGTGATATAAAGTGATTTATATGTGGATTCTGAAGGGTAATATTGAAAAGGAAACTCGCAGCCCTAAAAGTGAGGTTTTCATGGTAGCTGTTCAAGTAAACATTAACCCATTGAATACCAGAAGGGAATAACTCCCGAGTGAAAAGGTAAGGCATGGGGGGAGAGGGGTTCAAAGGTTGGGGGCAGTAGGAGTCTGAGCTTCCTGGTAGAAAGACTTGGCTCCAGACAGTAGAAAGAATTCAGAAAGGACCTGGGGTCTTTGTGGGATGCTGTGTTGTTGCTCATTTGCCGCACCCTCTCCCCCCACCCGCCACTCCTTCCCTCTTGAAGTCAGACGTGCTCAGGTGACTTGTTCCGGCCAGTGACAGACATCACTCTCTGGTGGAGACTAGGTCCACTGTGAATTTTGCCATGCTTTTTCCCTCTCTGCCCACCAAGGCACCTGCAATTCTCCAGCGGCTCCTCTGGCAGCCCGGGTCCCTGAGTGAGCATGACGACAACTCGAGTGGAGCGTTCCTATGAGTGTCAAAGTATATTAACTGAGAAAGAAGAGCAATGCAGATTTCAACAGCACATATCCAACGCCGAAGCGTACACCGTTTTCAGCAACGAAGTCCCTAGCACGTCAAGCAAAGTGAGAAATTAAATCAAGCTATTAAATACAATTTTTGTTTACTTCTGGTTATAAGATTATTATTATTATTATTATTATTTTTGAGTTGGAGTCCCACTCTGTCGCCCAGGCTGAAGTGCAGTGGCACACTCACAGTCACTGCAGTCTTGACCTGCTGGACCGAGGAGCCCCTTCTGCCTCAGCCAGGCCTTCCAAGTGGCTGGAACTACAGGCATGTGCTACCATTTCCAACTAATTTTTTGATTTACTGTAGAGACGAGGTCTCACCAAGTTGCCCAGGCTTGTCTAAAACTCCTGGTCTCAGGCAATTCTCCCACCGTTTTAAGATAATGATCAAAGAATTTTTTCCGGTTAGATGACTTTGATATGTAAGTTTTTTCATTTCGTTTCCAGTTTGGGAAAATGTCGAGAATGGTCCCGCACTTCACTAGTTTCCTGCTGAACGTATTTCTGGTTCCTCTGTCTTTGATGCCACAGGTTTTATGGGTGTTGAGTGGCTATCTGTATACAGTAATTCAAGTTTGTCACACGGTGAGGTTTTGGCTTCTGTTGAGTCTATTACCCAAGTAATTAACGTGTTATCCTATGGATATTTTTTTTTTTTGAGTCTTGGTCTCCTTATGTTGCCCAGACCGGTCTTGAACTCCTGGCCTCAAGCGATTCTCCTCCCTCGGCCTCCCAAACAGCTGGGATTACAGGAGTAGCCACTGAGCCACACCCTCCCCCCCCGCCCCTTTTTTTGAGTTGGAGTCTCACTCTTTCACCCAGGCTGGAGTGCAGCGGCACTCTCACGGCCGCAGCAGCCTCAACCTGCTGGTCCCAGGTGATCCTCCACCTCAGCCTTCTAAGTAGCTGGAACTATAGGTGCACGCTACCACGCCTGGCTAATTTTTGGTTCATTGTAGAGACATGGTCTCGCCATGTTGCCCAGACTGGTCTCGAACCTGTGTGCTCAGGCAATCCTCTCGCCTCGGCCTCCCAAAGTGCAGGGATTACAGGCTTGAGGCACCACGCCTGGCCCACATTCCTCTTTTTATGGGGACCCCAGTCTTATTGGATTCGGGTCCACCCTAACGATCTCATCTTCTTTTTTTTGAGTTGGCATCTCACTCTGTAACCCAGGCTGCAGGGCAGTGGCAGGCTCACGGCCACCCCAGCATCAACCTGCTGGGCTCAAGCGATCCTTCCGCCTCAGCCTTCCAAATAGCTGGAACTACAGGCACGTGCTACTATGCCCAGCTAATTTATTGTGAGATGAGGTCTCACCATGTTGCCCTGGCTGGTCTCGAACCTGTGGGCTCAGGCAATCCTCTCACCTCGGCCTCCCAAAGTGCTGGGATTAGAGGCTTGAGCCACTGCGCCTGACCGTGACCTCATGTTAAATCTCCACAAAGACCAAGTAAGTTCACATACTGAGGCACTGGAGGTTAGGACTTTACCTGTCTTTTGTGGGGACAGAATCGGTCTCATAACAGCAGTGATGGTGGAGATATGGTGGTGATGACTTCTTTTAGGGGTCGGGGTCTCACCCGCTCACGCAGACTGGAGTGCAGAGCGCAGTGACACGATCATGGCTCACTGCAGCCTCAGCCTTATGGGCTCAGGCGATCCTCTGGCCTCAGCCTCCCAAGTACCTGGGATTCCAGGCACACACCATCACGCGTGGCAACTTTTAAATTTTTGTAGAAACCAGGTTCATAGTGTTGCCCAGTTTGGTCTTGAACACCCGGGCTCAAGCGATCCTCCAGCCTCGGCCTCCCCAAGTGCTGGGATTGCGGGCGTGAGCCACCGCACCGGGCCCTGGAGGCGATGGTTGTCGCCTTGGTGGTGACTCAGGCCTGCAGCCCTGACCTGCAGGTGCTCCTTGGGGGTGTGTGGTCAGATCACCAGCTCTCTGGAGGCCAGCGGTCTGTGCTCAGCAGCGAAGAGCAGGGTGGGAGCACCTGCTGTAAGAGCAGAGAGGGAGGAAGATGATCCGAGACGCCATTGCCAAGTCAGAGGGGCGGAGAGCCATTCGCCCCTCAGAGACTGCAGTTCTCTGGCTTGGAGGGGCCTCTCAGCCCCCAGCTTTCCAGGAGTCTGGGAGGGTGCATGCCTCGAGCCAGGTGGCCGTGGGCCAGGGTGAGTGGACCCCGGGAAGGAGGGCAGGTGAGGGGGCTCCCCTGCTCCAGGGCACCGGCCTTCCCCCTGCCACGTGCAGGCGCCTGCTATTTTTATGCTAAGTGAGCACTCCTCTCCGGCCCCTCCCAGCTGCAGAAACCTCCCTCAGGCCAGGGACCAGAATTTGCACCCCTGAGAGGCGTCCAGATCCTTCCCGTCTTCAGGGAGGGCAGGGCGAGAGGCCAGAGCTGCGCGGTCCTCCCCACGCCCCCCCAGCTGGGCGCCACGGAGCTAAGGCAAGCACGGGGCCACCCGTTTCTGGACACGATTTTCCTTCGTCAGACGCCCGGCCGCCCAAGGAAGCCAGGAGGACTGCAGAGGCAGGCTGGCCCTGCCTTTCTTCTGGAGCCGCCAGCCTGTGACCATGGCAGCAGGAAGAGGAGCCCCAGGACAGAGGCCCCAAGGTCTTTGGTCTCTGACAGAAGGCAGGCAGGATCCGGCCACTGTTTCTTGTTGTCCCGTTCCTTTCCTTCTATCTTTTTTTTTTGTCAGTCTCAGTCTGTGGCCCAGAGTGGAGTGCAGTGACACAGTCACAGCTCAATGCAGCCTCCACCTCCTGGGCTCAGGCGATCCTCCAGCCTCAGCCTCTTGAGCAACTGGGACTGCAGGCGTGCGCCATCACACCTGGCTATTTTTTTTTTTTTCTGTAGAGACGAGGTCTCACTATATTGGCCAGGCTGGTCTGAAATTCCAGGGCTCAAGCTGGTACTACAGGCACAGCCACCATGCCCAGCTAATTTTTTTGTTTTTTTGAGTTGGAGTCTCCCTCTGTCGCCCAGACTGGAGTGCCGTGGCTCTCTCGGCCACCGCAGCCTCAACCTGTTGGGCTCCGGCCATCCTTCCGCCTCAGTCTTTCGAGTAGCTGGAACTACAGGCGTGCACTACCACACCCGGCTAATTTTTTTATTTATTGTAGAGATGAGGCTGGCCCAGGCTCAACCTGGGAGCAACTTGCTTTTTAACTTTTTTGTAAGGCCGAGGTCTCGCTGTGTTGCCCAGGCTGGTCTCAAACTCCTGTCCTGAAGCGATCCTCCTGCGCTGGCCTCCCAAAGTGCTAGGATTATGGGCATGAGCCACCTCGCCTGATCGAAACTCTCTAGGAGGGAGCCAGGCAGGAGTCTGGGCTGCCTCAGCGGACCGAGAGGGTCTCAGGCTCAGCCAGGCCAGGAGCAGGGGGAACGGTGGTCCCAGCAGAGGGAACGGCATGTGCCAAGGTCCTCTTGGTGGGAGAACGAGCGGGGGGGGGGGGGGAGTGACCACTGGCAGGCCAGAGAGCGGTGGGGGGGGGGGCAGAGCACTCACAAATCCCAGCCACTAGGAGGAGGCGGGAGGGAAAGGTAAACCAGAGCAGGGAGGGAGAGGGAGGGGCGCCAGGGGCCTCGAGGCTTGGAGGACGCAAGGCAGCGGGGACCCCCTGCCTGAAACCGCCAGTACAGCCAGGAGAGAGACGGCCCAGGCAAGACTCTGCTGCACGGGACAGCCCGGGCCCAACGGGGTGTGGAGGGCCACCCCACCCCACCATCCCTCTACTGGAAGGTTGGGACTTGAACCCTGAGCCAGTCCACCCCCAGGCTGGCTGTCGCCTTCGAGGCCAGCAGGCCGGACCCACCCTCTGTCCACATCTGGGGAGGGCCCGGCCGAGCTGGTGTTCTCAGAGCACGGGCACTGGCCGCCCCAGAGGTCATTCATTCACTCACTCGCTCATTCTCCCGGCAGCTGCAGTGATTCATCAAGGTACCAGGCCCCTGTCCCATGCTGAGGACGCAGCGGGGACTGGGCCAAGTCCCTTGCCTCAAGTCGCTCCGGGACCAGTAGCAAGTGCCAAGCCGGGTGAGGTGCAGGGAGGAGGAAGGTGTAGCTGGACGGCGTTGGGGGAGCTGGGCTTCGCCTTGGAGCCGAGACCGGCGCTGCTGGGGCAGTCACCGTGGACGCCTTCAGCCTCAGGTCCCTCTAGGCCGCCCTGTCCCCTGCTCATGGAGGGTGGGTGACCCCGAAGCCCCAGGGCCGGCTCCCTTCCCTTCGGTCCCTCAGACGCCCCGCCCCACCCTCCTTGGCTGCCAACCTCAGGCCGAGGCCGGGGCTCAGGATAACCCTGAATGTCCAGGGGCCTGAGTGGGAGCTGGGCAGGGGCTGGGCCCGGCTCCACCCTAGGCGGAGGGCAGGCTCCACCCGCTTTTCGATTCTTCTGCCTGGGCACACAAAGCAGGGAGCAGGTCGTGGGAACCAGGGTCCCTGAGCTACAGGCCCTGGAGACCGACACTGCGTGTGGGCGGCGGGCAGAGACAAGGGCCGAAGGCCCCAAAACGTGCCCAGCAGATAAAGCGAAACAGCTGACCCTCCGCCTCCCCTTTCAACCTCTGCACTGGCAGAGCTGAGAGAATTCCAAGGTGACCTCAGTGCAGCCTCATGCAGATGGATTGTGCTTTTGTGATCTTCATTTTTTCATTTTATTTTCTGCAGAGACAAGGTCTATGTTGCCCAGGCTGGTCCTGAATTCCTGGGCTCCAGCGATCCTCCCACCCCGCCCTCCCAGAGTTCTGGGCTTACAGGGCGCCCGGCCATGATACCCATCTGATGGAGGAGGGAATGGAGGCTTCCTGCGTGCAGTGGCCCATGCAGGTGGGAGGGGCAGGACTCCCACTGGGGCTCCACAGTGGTCCTGACACCGCCCAGTGGCCATGACTGCGCCCTCTTCAGCTCCAGGCTGCACTGCCCTTCTGCTGCCCCGGATGACCCCTGGACCCTCAGTGCCATCCCTTCCACAGGGCGTCCCTGGAGGGCACCCTGGGGATCCCTGCCTCCAGGAAGCGCTGCCCCTGAGCCCAAGAACCAGGAGATGCTTCCAGGCAGGGGGACCTGGGCTGGGTGTGGGATCCCATTTCCCCACCTCCTGCCATTCCTGCCCTGGGGACAGTGCGAGGGCGAGGGCGTGTGTGACCCGCGTGTCTGTGTCTGTGGCAAGGGCATGTGTGACCCGCGTGTCTATGTCTGTCCCGTGCTTGTGTGCCTGGCAGAAACAGCAGGGAGGGGGAGAAAGGGAGGGAGGGGAGAGGGAGACACTGAGGCCCAGGGCTGGGTGACACAGGCAGGGGCATACCCAAACTGGAGAGAAGGCACCGAGAGCTCGGAGGGGCCCTCCAGGGAGACCACAGGAGGGAAAGGGACAGAGGGCAGAGCCAGGACCCAGAGGCCCCCAGGGGCAAACCAGGCAGAAGAAACTGGGCAGAACGGAGGTGGGGGGGAGGAGGCTGAGCCCAGACTGCCCTGGGGACCTGAGAGGGGAGGGCTGAGGGTGCCAAGGCGGAGGTCCCTGAGGGGCCGAGGAGGACAGACCCCACACCGGCCCACAAGCCACCCTGAGCCAGTCCCACAGCAAGGACAGAGCTTGGCCGCCTGGGCACCAGCCCGCTCCAACCTGGGAGAGAATTGGAGGGAGGAGACCAGCCCTTGAAGGGACGGTGGGTCCCGGAGGCCACCAGCCCCGCTCCTCCCGTGCAGGGGCTGGCGCTGTGTGACCTTGGGCAGAAGTTTGCCTCTCTGGGTCTCTGAGCCGCCCCCCAAGATGTCGGGCCTAGTGTGGCGTAAACTCAGAGGATTCGAGGTCTGGGCTGCAGGGTCAGGCCAGAAGGGCCGGGTGCGGCCTGCATGCGTGGGGTCAGCTCCCAAGGTGCTTGGCCCCGGAGCCCATGGGCCTCCTCTCTCGCCAGGGAGAATAAAATAGGGGCCTCTGAACACAGTTGCCAAGGCACAGACAGATGTGCAAACTGCAGAGTGTGGAGACCATGGGTTGCTGGTGTATTCACAAAGGTAAGCTCAGGTTGGTGGCAGGTGGGGACAGGCGCTGAGAAGAATCCCCAGGCACGAGGACCACCCTGAGACCCACGGGGTGGGGGCGGGCAGGGACAGCCCCTGGGAGGGAGCAGGGAGGTGCTGGGGTCTTCTGCCCAGGGCCCCAGAAAGGTGCGGGGATCCAGGTGGGAGCGGCGAGGCACAGCCCCTGGCGCCCCCTCTGGGACTGGCGGAGGGCAGAGGAGGGCAGAGGAGGGCGGCAGAAAAGGGGCGGAGGGCGGGAGGGGGCGGGGGAGGAGGGGGGGGGAGGGGGGGGAGGCGAGGGAAGGGGAAGGAGGGAGAGGGGGGAGGGAGGGAGACTGAGGCGGGGACGGGGGGAAAGGGGTGGAGGGGCGGGGGGGGGAAGGCAGGGACAGGCCGGAAAGAAGGGGGGAGGAAGGGGGGGTGGGGGAGGAAGGGGCGGTAGGGGGTGCGGAGACATCTCTGGTTCCCGCGGTGCTGACCCCCAAGGGACTCGGCGCCCACGCCAGATCTCCTCCGACCCCCTCTCCGGTTCTGGGGAGTTTGGAAGGGGGGTTTCCCTACGGCGCCCCAGACGCCGCCCCACCCCTGGCTCCTGGGAGGACACCTGCTCCTTACCTAGCAGCCCCGGGGGCCTTGACCTCCCTGTCAGTCCGGCCCTCAGAGCAGCCATGAGCAGGAGGGACTGATCCCCTGTGGCTCACCCGCAGCTGCAGAGCACCACCCCTGGGCCGGCCTGTGCTGGACGCCGGGGCCAGGGACAGCGTGGCAGGAGGACGCCCGGCCCGCGGACAGAGATGAGCCCAGAGAGTCCCAAGGGAGGCGGGCAGCAGGGTGATGGCGGTAGAGGGTGGAGGTGGGTCACAGAAGCCTCTCGGAGCAGAGACATCCTCATTGAGCTTGACCTTGAAACCTCAGTGTGAGCAGACTCAGCCTTGCAAAACCCCAGAGACAGGGTTCTAAGGGCGAACTGAGATTTCACCGAGAGACACAGTGAAGTCGCCAGCCCCACAGAGCAGGGTTTGAACCTGGGCCCAGCTGACCCACGCCTGGCAGGGACCCAAGGGTCTCCTGCCTACCCCTGAGCCAGCATTAGCACCAGGAGGCCAAGGGACCCAGGAACCAGGTGTGTGGGACACGAGAGCCTCCCCTTCTTGGTTCTTTAGCAACCTGGGGGCCTCAGCCTGCCGTAAGAACCTGCCAGCACGTTCCTGGCCCATCACAGCCTGCAGTGCCCTCCCTCAGCCGGTGGACGCATGGCCAGCACCTAGGACAGACGTGGCCAGGGCTTGCAGGGCCGGGTGACACTGGAAACACCACCTCACCCCTCTACAAGGCAAGGACTTATTACTGTATTTAGTCAAACCTTTTTCCTGTTCCTGTTTTTTTTTGACATTTAGAGTCTCAGTCTGTTGCCCAGGCTGGAGTGCAGTGGCACGCTCATGGCTTACCAAAGCCTCCGTCTCCTGGGCTCAGGCGATCCTCCCAGAGCCTCTCGAATAGCTGGAACTACAGGTGCGCACCCCCACACCAGGCCAATGTTTTGATTTATTGCAAAGATGAGTTCTCGCCACGTTGCCCAGGCTGGTCTCAAACCCCTGGACTCAGGCAGTCCTCTTCCCTCCCTCTCCCAAAGTGCTGAGATGGGCGTGGGTCACCGTGCCTGGCCGCTAATCCTCCTCAAGCTGAGCTCCTGCCACGTGCTGGGAACTGTCTGTGGTCTTGTGGGGGCAGGACAGGATGGTACGGTGTGATGGGAGGCAGGGTGGAAGGAAGGCTGAGCCCCAGGCCGCTCTCCCTGGCCACAAGAACTCAGTCCGTCCCTTAACCTGTGTGCCGCGATCTCCCGTCTCTGAAACAGAGCTGTGGACAGGCCACCCATCGTGGGATGCCTGCCTGGGAGACGGTGCCCGACCCGGAGCAAACATTCAGTCCCAGACCCCAGCTCAGACGCCCCCAGAGAGTCGAGTCCTACCCTGCCCACTGCCCCTGCCACTCTATGCCACCACGTCTGATTTCTCCACACCAGGCACAATTCAGTGGAAGGCAGCGGCCCCCGTGGCTGAGCCTCCGTTCAAATCCAGCTGCAATGTTTGCCAGTCACCTGGACACTGACCAAAGAGTCCAGGCCTCAGTTTCCCCGCCTGCGAACAGGGATGTCACCAGAAGCTGCCTGCCTCTTGGGCAATTTATCTATCTATCTGTCTATTTACTCGTTCTAAAGTTGTGGGGTGCAAGTCAGGGTTAGGTATACAAACGCTCATTATGCAGGTACCCTTGTTGATATTTTTATTTTTTGAGTCCGAGTCTCCCTCTGTCGCCCAGGCTGGAGTGCAGGGGCACACTCGCGGCCACCCGAGCATTGACCTGCTGGGCTCAGGCGATCCTCCCGCCTCAGCCTTCCAAGTCGCTGGAACTACAGGCAAGCGCTACCACGCCCGGCTAATTTTTCATTTATCGTAGAGGGCAGCCCCCCTGGGTCCCCTCCTTCGGTGGGAGCTTTTCTGTCCTCTCAATAAATCCATGTATTAAAAAAGATATATTGTAGAGGCGAGGCCTCACCAAGTTGTCCAGGCTGATCTTCAACCGCCATGCTCAGGCAGTCAGTCCTCTCACCTCTGTGCCTGGCCTGATTTTTTTTTTTGGTCCTCATCCCTCACTCCCCATTTTGCTTTTCTGAGTCGAAGTTTCACTCTGCCACCTAAGCTGGAGTGCAGTGGCACCACCATGGCTCACCGCAGCCTTGACCTCCTGGGCTCAGGCGATCCTCCTGCCTCGGCCTCCCAAGTGGCTGGGACTCTAGGCATGCACCACTATGCCTCGCTAATTTTTAAAATTTTGGTAGAGATGAGGTCTTGTTCATGCCTAGATTAGCCTCAAACTCCCGGGCTCACAGGATCCTCCTGCCTCGGCTTCCTAAGGTGTTGAGATTACAGGCGTGTGCCACCATGGCCGGGCTTTTGGGACAGCTCTAAGGAGAGACTGAGCTAACCCTGCCAACCCTGCTAGGCTGGCCCTGTGACCGGTAGCACCCTGCTCTCCACAATGCCTCCTCCTGACGTCTGTTTCCTCCCTGGCTAGGCCGCGTGTCCCGTGCGCCTCTGCCCCGAGCCCCGCTGCCCCGGGCCCCGGCCCCTGGTCCATTCCAGGCTGTACAGTCAATGTTCCCGGCCACCCCCAGTGCCCTGGCATTCCCCTGCTGTTTTTCTTTTCTTTTTCTTTTTTTGAGTTGGAGTCTTACTCTGTCGCCCAGACTGGAGTGCGGTAGCCGCTCCCGGCCACCGCAGCCTCGACCTGCTGGGCTCCGGCGATCCTCCCGCCTGAGCCTTCCAAGCAGCTGGAACTACAGGCGTACGCTACCATGCCCGGCTGATTTTTTGATTTATTGTAGAGGTGAGGTCTCACCAAGTTGCCCAGGCGGGTCTTGAACCCACGAGCTCAGGCAATACAAATCCTTTTTGCTGACAGAGCGGCAGGTCAGAGCCCTGCCCTGGAATACAATAGAAGGATGCCCAGGTCCCTGGGCCGCAGGCAGTGGCTTCCTGTCCCCTCTGGGAGCCGCACCCCTGGGGCCTAGGAAGGGGCCCGTCTGGCAGAACACGGGGCTCTCCGAAGAGAGGCACGGACAAGGGAGGCCCAAGAGAGGCGGGGAATGAGGGGGGGGCCCCAGAGGCTGAACCTCAGCTCGGGGCCTGGCCTTTCTCCTGCGTGTCCACACCCTCAGCATAGCAGGAGAGAGCAGCCCTGGTTTCTGTGGGGCTCCCGCCGGCCTGGGCCCTGGAACTGCCAGGTTTCTGCCTGTAGCCCCTGCCATGCAGGGAGGTATGTGTGAGAGGAGTATGTGTGTATCAGGGGTTTGTGTGGGTGCCGAATACATCGTGTGTACGTGTGGGGGCTGGTGGAGTGTCTGTGTGTGTTTGGTGAGTGTGGGGTGTGTGCGTGGGCATGACGGAAGCTGGGTAGCAGAGGGATCAGGGTTTCCCCCGAGGCCCGAGAAGAGAAGGCCTCTTCCCCATGCCCATCAGGGCAGGACCCGCCCCGGGACGGGGCCACGGGGCTCCGCCGAGGTGCCGTGGCCGGCAGGGCCACGCGGCCGTTGGATTTCCCCCAACTTCCAGACTCGTTGAGATTACACACCGAGCATGCTTTAATTCAGTTTCCTGGTGTGTGGCATAATTAGCAGGACACACGGCTGGAACTGGGTTGGCGGTCTGTCCCCATGCCTGCCTGTTAGAATTCGCAGCCTCAGGCCACAAAAGATGGCGCGTTGTATATGGGGGGGGGAAACGTGAGCAGATAGGGGGGGGGAGACGTGAGATATGGGGGGGGAGACGTGAGCAGCAGCCAGAGCGCTGCCACCTCGAGATGCCACGCAGCCTCTACCCCCCGGGGGACGGAGGCGGCCCAGCCTTCCTGCAGCCTGGAAACTGGCCTCCGAGGACACCCAGGCGCCTGCTTCCCACATGGGGACCTGGGGAGCAGGCCTGGGAGGTCCAGGAAGGCTCTGGCCCCGTTGTAGAATCAAGGGACTCAGGGACAGGCTCGCAGGGGCCCCTTGCCCACAGTCAAATTACAGGTCGGTGCCCAGCGTGGTGGCTCACGCCTGTAGTCCCTGTTACTTGGGAGGCTGAGGCAGGAGGATTGCCTGAGCCCGGGAGGTCGAGGCTGTGGTGAGCTGTGATGGTGCCACTGCACGCCAGCCTGGGCGACAAGAGACTCCGATTCCAAAAAAAAAAAAAAAAAAAAAAAAAGATTCCAGGTTCTCTCGAATGGGGCACTGCTGGAGGTGGTAGGACCACTCTCCTCCGTTAGTCCCTAGTCCATCTGCCTCTCAAACACGTGACACCGTGGACAACCGTGATGCAAGTCCTGTGGCCCGACTGGTGATTCTCCAGCCCTGCCAGAAAACACCAGCCCTGGTGGGTGGCCCCCTCCCAAGGAGGCAGATCCCTGTTCCTGTCCACCTGGATGGGGCTGGAACTGTCAGACTCAAACCCAAATCCCCACCTTTGCCGAGTGTGGTGGCTCACACCTGTGATCTCAGCACTTTGGGGGGCCGAGGCAGGAGGACGGCTTGAGCCCAGGAAGGTGAGATCAGCTTGAACAACCAAAAAATTAGCTGGACATGGTGGCATACACCTGTGTTCCCAGCTACTTGGGAGGCCGAGGCGGGAGGATCACTTGAGCCCAGTAGGTCAAGGCCGCACGGAACCATCATTGTGCTGCTGCACTTCAGACTGGGTGACAGAGTGAGAGGTCGGCTAAAAAACCCCAAAAAAGCCCAATTTGTCACCATGCGCATCATGACCTTAGGAAGTTTCCAGCCCACAGTGAATCTGGGGAAACTGAGGTCCGTGGATGGAGCAGGGCAACGCTGATTCCTTGTGAGCAAGAGAGAAAACTGTCCCAGAAGCTCCTCTGGGCTTTACAAGCATGAGTGGCAGGACCTGTACTCTGCCCTGTCCTCCTGGCATGTCCCCGGATGACGGCCGCCTTCCCCCGTCCCCACTGTCTACTCAAGCTGCATTTCAGGGGTCTCCACCTGCGTCTTGGGGGCCAACACCAAGCAACACACATTGTCCCCTCCCTCGCGACCCCGGCCACCTTGGTCCCTGCTGACAACTCCCTGCAGTCGGTGCAGCCAGCCTCACCTCCTCTGCTGTCCCCTCTCCAGCGTGGACAGCGTTCAGCATGAGCTGAGTGTTCTCGGGGCACCAACGCCCCGATCCTGGCCTGACCCGGATGACACAGGCCGGGACGTGCAACCTCGGTCCCTCTCCACTGACACAAACTCTTTTCCGGGCCCTCCCATGGGGCCAAAATAAAGACCCGTCACTGCATGCGAGGGCTCGCGCCCCCCGGGGCAGCCCCAGGGTCTCCCTCCTGCCCACACATCCCCAAGGATGAGGCTAGGCCATGGGATGTCGTATGTGAGTGAACGGTGATTCAGCGCCTACTGTAGGTCCGGCCCTGCCCTAGGGTTTCACCTGCATTGCCACTCCGTCTGGTCAACCTCCCTGCCTCCATCCCCTCCTCTGCCCACCCTCGCTCCAGCCTCCATCCGAGCCTCCGTCCACCTCCCTCCACCCTTCTGGCCTCCCGCCCCTTCTCCGTCCGTCCTGCCCTCCGCCTTCCGCCCGTCCTCCTTTCCCTCAGCCTCCCTTCTTCTCCATTTCTCTCCCCGTCTTTCCCCTGCCTGGCAGCCCACCCTCCCTGGCCCCAAGCCCTTGCCCGTCCTGGCTGGGACCCCAAGCCTCCCGGCGAGCTGTTCCCTGAGCCAGGCTTTTCTTCTCTCCTGTCGGTTTGCCGGGGATGCACACACGCCTTGATCCATTCTGACCCTGTCCCTGCAGCCGGCCCCCCCCCCGGGGTTGCCAACCACCCCGGTCCCACGGTGCCGGTCCCAGATTGGGGCTCGGGGGCCCTTTTCCCCCCCCGGGTCTCGCCGTGCCCTGCCCCCCCGTGGCTCCTTCTCCCTCGGTGGGCCCTGCCTTGGGGGACACAATTAACTTGAACAACAGCCTCAGGAAAGAGACAAATCTGTCCCTTTCTTCCCTCCTTGGGGGAAAAGTGTGTGCATGTGCATGCTCACGTGATTCGGAGCATCGAGCATCAGAGAGCCGCGACGCACACGTCACCCCGCCTCCTCTGCCCCCTGCGGCAAGACCCCGACCGCAGGGAGGCAGCCTCCCATGCCGACTCTTGGCACCCAGGGACTGGCGCTTTCCCGGATGCCCGAACTCCTGGGACGCCCTCATCTGCCTGCCCCAGCGTCTCCGTGTGTCCAGCCCTGTTCAGCTCATGCCCCCGGGGGCTCTCGCCTGCCTCCTGTCAGCCAGGGAGGGGGCACACCCAGGCTGTGGCGACGGCGAGGCCAGAGGAGAGGGGACGGGCGTGGGCACTGCCTCCTCTCTTGAGACCCGCTGACCGGGGAACACGTGAGGCTGCGTGGCCGAGCTCCTTCCCCACGGGCCGCCTTGGAGTTTGGGGTCCCTGAGGGCATAGGGAGCTCCGGACGCTCTCCTCTGCCCGCCCCCCTCCCCCGCCTTTCCCCTTCCGAGGCAGGATCCGGCCTCTTGAAATTCTGCAACTCATAAAATTGTAACTTAGTTTGCATCTGAGGTGGGAGTGAGTGGCAGCCGTTACCGTGGAGACCATCTCCAGGGCCCGCTGCCTCCGCCTCTCGGTGCAGCCCAGAGAGCAAGAGATCCTCCCCGAGCCCTTCAGCGGGGGCCAGGGCTGGAGCCAGGCGGGGCCCTGGGGGTGGGACGGGGCAGCCTCCTTGCCCTCTGGGTTGAATGACTGACCCCACCCCTGCTCCCCTTCCCCATGCCCCCCACTGGCTTCTCTTACTCCAGATGGAGGCCCCCAGGGGGACGCCAGGGGGCGGCAGCCAGAGTGCGGACCCTGAAGCACCCCCCCCAGGCCCGTCCTGCCGGGGTCCACCTGGGAGCAGCCCCATCACGGACCCCACGGATTGGAAGACGGAGGAGACGCCCTCCCCGGCCTCACCGAGCTCACCCGCCATCAGGAAGGACGTCAAAATAATGACGCAGCGGGCCGGGCATGGTGGCTCACGCCTGTCATCCCAGCACTTTGGGAGGCGGAGGCGGGAGGATCGCCTGAGCCCAGGGGTTCAAGCTCAGTCTGGGCAACAGAACTGTAGCAGGAAAAATAGGTCGTGACACTGAGACTATGATAGGAACTGGCATGTTATGACGTTGGCTAGCACAGCAGGCCCGAGAATTTCGTGTGTCCAAATCGAGCACCCCAGAACCGGAGCCGCTGGGTCTTATACCCTCGTTTAGGTAAGTGAGGGGGGTTGTGTTGAGTGATTCCATACTTCCTTAGGAATCTTGCAAGGATGTACTCAGCAGAATCAGATTTTTTAAAGAACACATTGTTTCCAGGAGCCGCAGGCTTGTAAAGTGTCAACTTCAGAAGGGGGGTTAGATAAGACTCTTCTCCATTTCCATGAAATGGCCAGTCTCTGGGCCATTTGGCCTTTCTTAGACAATACCTGCCTGGTGCCGGGTGGCCTTTAAAGTTGCAACTTGCTTTCCACAAGGAAGTACCTTTAACTGCTATTAACCCCCCTTCTAGTTGCTGGGCTAGTGGCAGCCCAGGTGAGGCCAGCTGCTGATCCCGAATCAGCTACATGTGCTTCTGTGTTTATGCACTTAATCATACAAGAAATACATTTGAGCATTTGCCGCATTCTGCCCGAGAACGGGCCCCTGTCTCTACAGAAAAAATCAAAAAAGGGGCAGGGTCTAGTGTGTGCCTGTCGTCTCAGCTACGTGGGAGGCTGAGGCAGGGGGATCACCTGAGCCCAGCAGGACGAGGCCGCGATAGCCGTGAGCGTGCCTCTGCACTCCCCCTCAAAAGAAAAGAAGTAACCAACCGACAACTCCGTGCCGTGCGTGGTGCGAAGTCCTTCACATGAGTGACTCATTCAACGTCAAGGCAACCTGAGGCAGAGTCATATTTCAATCCCCCTTTATCAGTAACAAAAAGATCTGAGACAGGTGTGCGTGCAACAACCCAGTTCAGGCCTCGTAAGTAATGTAGGGTTTGGTCTCCTGATTCTAAAACTGTTATGTTAAAGACAATAAATTGCCCCCAGAGAGGCGGTAGAAGCGAGTGATGATAACAAACAGGGTATGCGCATCCAGAGAAGGGGGTGAGGGTACAGAGGGGTCCTTGGGAATCATGGAGTCAAAGTTGGGTTTTGAGGGATGAGTAGGAGTTCCCTCAGGGAACAAGTGGAAGAAGAGTGCTCCAGGTGGAGGGACACACGCAAAGGCACGGAGGCGAAAACCTGTCTGCGACCTTCAGAAAGCGCAGGCCAGGCATGTGGGGATGGAGGCCAGGCCCAAGGACTCCACTCAGCAGGCCGGGCGCCCTGGACCTCATCCCGGCCATGAGGGATGAGCAGCTGGGTCCCAGCAGGCCTCTCCTGGCATCCGTGGGCCCCAGGGCAGAAGCAAAAGTGGGTCCGTGCAGCCCGTGTAGGGTGTTGCCGAGTCAGAGGCCAGCGAGGAGGCTGCTGGGGGAGGAGCCATACTGGCCTCCCCTCTGGGTAGGCACACCCTGGCGGTTTCTCTGGGAGGGCAGGTCACGCTTACATTCTTGTCTCTCCTGGCGT
This sequence comes from Cephalopachus bancanus, assembly GCA_027257055.1. NCBI lineage: Eukaryota > Metazoa > Chordata > Mammalia > Primates > Tarsiidae > Cephalopachus > Cephalopachus bancanus. Next base: position 20,527 of record JAPVLO010002045.1, read on the forward strand.
TTGGCACGAGGACACGAAAACGTGGTGAGGCTGGGCTCTGGGTTGCAGGCCCCAGCCCCGAAGGGGGACTCATGAAATGCTGATTCCTGAGCCCCACGCCAGGCCCCGGAAGCCATCCTCTGGATAAAACTCCATTTCCACAGGTTCCCAAGGTGACAACTGTGCCTATAACGCAGCGGTTCACGGCTGTTGTCCAAGCACTTTGGAAGACCGAGGCCTGAGGCTGGGAGTTCGAGACCAGCCTGGGCAACATAGAGATGAGACCCCCATCTGTACACACACACACACACACACACACACACACACACACACACACAGGTTGGGGACCCCCCTGCACCTGCTGAAGGCAGCAAGACTCTGAGGGTGAGTGGGCCGTTGGATGCATGTTCTAGAAATGTGCCCCAGCTCCAGGGAAGGGGGGGCCAGGGAGGAGAGCTGTGGGGGCCTGGCAGCCCCAGGGAGAGGGGCAGTACAGGGTCAAGCGAGATGGTGACCCAAGGCTGCTTTGGAGTCGGGGGCTGGCGTGGCCAGGCCTGGGGCTGAGGCCTCTGGGGTGAGCAGCGAGCCAGGACGGCTCCTGTGGGATCATGAGGTCGAACCGGGCTGCAGGAAGCCTGGCCTGGGCAGACCGAATGGGGCAAGAGCACTCGGGAGTCCCCGGGGCCGCTCGAGTGTCACACCGAGGGGCCATCAAGCCTGTGAGGGAGGAGAGGGAATGAAAAGCCCACCCCTCCCCTGACCCCCCGCCCCAGCTGGGAGGCTGGAAGGAGCAGCTGGGAGCGAAGAGAGGTGTGTGTGGCCCCCGGGTGGAGGGGTTGAAGTGGGGTCCGAACGATTAAATAGCAGCCCACCGACTTCATTTGAACAAAGGAGAAGTTTATCGGTCAAGGCTCTGCCAGCGGGCGACAGGAAGAGAATTCTTGCAGGAAGAGAATTCCAAGCAAGTCAACCCCGAGCCACCACTCAGAGCTTCTTGAAGCAGTCCTAGCTTACATTTGGGTTAGCAAATGTTAGAGGTGGACATTTTCCGGAGCTCTTATCGCAATATTCTGCTGACGCCAGCAGGCTAGCGATTTACAGAAGCAGAGGTGCTAATCAGGCAGGTGTACTGGGTAAGGATATGGTTTATCTTGCAATGTTTACAGAGGAGAAACCTTCAAAGAAAAACCTCCAGCAAGGGAGTATGGCCTGTTTCGAGGCAGAAGCCTTCTCTTTCATCTCCCCCCTTGCAATCCCAGGGACAGAGGCTGCTTCTTTTCCCTTCCACATTCCCCCCTTTCAGTTGTGCCGAGAGTCAAATCACTGACTCTTCAGACAAAGGGGTGTAGTGGGATCTGAGAACCATTCTTATTTATTTGCAAACAACAGTCAGAGGTATTAAATTTACCACATACTCCTCCTCCTTCCACCAGCAGGTAGTCCAAAGCTAGGGGGCTTTGACAAACAGCTGCGTGCCTTTGGGCTTTTGCTGTTGAGCAAGAAGATCAAAAGCCATGGCTGCTTGATTAGTTATAACTTCTAAGGCAGTTCGTAACCTGATAATGCGATTTAGCATATATAGAGAGCCGTGCGGCATTTCCGACTCCCATCTTGTGCCCATGTGGCTGGGCCATAGGTCTTCATAATTCTCTGGGGTGGCCATTCGTCATTTTTGCAAACCTGGGTCCCTCCTATATTAGGAACTTGATCAAGGGATCGAGCACCTCTGGTTTTGAGGCTTTCATAGAGGAGGATGGCTTGTTCATCCCCCCTCGGGTTAGGCAGAAGGAAAAATCCTGGCTGGATTATTCCTATGTTACATGCGCCTTTTCATCATGCTGGCAGCTGGGCATATGCAACCATTTTGTATGTCCAAAATAGCCCTTTAGTACATCGAGAAGATTTAGTTACATAAGCAGATGCCCAAAACCAAACAGGCCTTGGGACGAATAATGATGGAAAGCTCTTACGTCTGACCAGATCGTTTCTACACACGTACATGCTGGGTGTGTGAAGGAAACGATAATCCCCCAAATCAGGCAGAAATACATCAAAGCACAAGGACACTTCCTATTATAAGAAGAATGGGAATGCTAGTGAAACATGCTCAATGGAAACAACTCAGTTAATCCTACGGCAAATAAAGTTAGTTTTACGGCAATTAAAATGACAAAGAGTTTCGCAAACATAAAGGTTGACTGAGCAAAACAGTGGCTTATCAGTAATGTCCCCTGAGTTCTTAAACTGAATCCTTAATCTTCTGCTGCGCATCGATCGGGCAGCCTCCGGTGTGTGACTGAAGCAGTGCTGGCGACTTCTCAGGCTTCTAAAACAGGGCTTGAGAAATTTTGACTTTCTGGAAGGTCAGCTCGAGGCGTGTGGCCGAATCTGCGGTGCACTCCCCCCGTCCTGGAAGGCCAGCTTAGATCTGCTATATCAAAGGACAGTGAATGGCCCCCTCCGGAGCGGCTTTGGAGGCTGTACATTTCTCTTTTTGACCCACACCATATTACCTGGCTTAAAAGAATGGGCATCGGTACTTAAACCTACTGCCGATTGTTTTCTGACTTGACAATGGATGGCATTTAGGACCCAACCCAAGGCTTGCATTTGCTGTTTGAGGGCAAGACTTCCTAATTCCTTTAAGTTTCCCGATATGGCCCCAGCGAGAGGGGGGACCGCCCACAAAGAATTTCAAAAGGCGAGAAGCCTGTTTACTTTATTCAAAAGCCTGTTTGGGGCCTTTTCCCATAGCAGGGGCTTCTGTTCACTCCCCTTTGAGGCTTCAGAGAGGGGTTTCATCATGATAGAGAAGTTAGGTATTTAAATTCTATAGACTAGTATAGGAACAGGACCACCCTTAGGGTCCTTTTTTTTTTCTTTTTTTCTTTTTTTTTTTTTTTTGAGTTGGAGTCTCACTCCATCGCCCAGACTGGAGTGCAGTGGCCGCTCCTGGCCACCGCAGCCTCCACCTGCTGGGCTCCGGCGATCCTTCCACCTCAGCCTTCCAAGTAGCCGGAATTACAGGCACACGCTACCACGCCCGGCTGATTTTTTGATTTATTGTAGAGATGAGGTCTCGCTACTCAGGCGGGTCTCGAACCCGCAGGCTCAGGCAATCCACTCACCTCAGCCTCCCAAAGGCGCGGGATTACAGGCTGAGCCACCGAGCCCGGTTTTTTTTTTCTTATAGTTGTTGGTTGGGTCCTTCCTTTCTTCAATTGTTAGCAGCACTTACTCCCCTGGGGTGTTTGAGTTTCTTCTGGTCCAAGAAGTGTCTGGAGAAATAAACTTATAAACTGTGATTAAAATCTGTCCCAAATGGACAACACATTTTCTCCCGAGCATTTATGTTTGTGGCCCCCCTTTCCTTCAGAGGTGTAGGAGAAAGGCCTCGCATTAAACAATTTCAAAGGTTTCACAAATTCCATTGCAGGGATTTGGATTCTGAGTGATGCAATACCAAGTACCGATGTTGAGTTTACTCATGTCTCCAAAGGATTTCTTGCGATTGCTATGCTAACTCGCAGATTGAAAGATTGTACTGTCCTAGTTTGACATCCGATGGAGTCTTCCCTGGATTTGCCAAGGGGTGGGATAGGTTGCCACTTGGCCTGCAGTAGAAACATTTGAACGCCTTTTAAACCCTACCTATAGGAAATTTATTTATTTATTTTTATTTTTATTTTTTGAGTCGGAGTCTCATTCGGTCGCCCAGACTGGAGTGCAGTGACCGCTCCCGGCCACCTCAGCCTCGACCTGTTGGGCTCAGGTGATCCTTCTGCCTCAGCCTTCCGAGTAGCTGGAACTACAGGAGCATGCTACCATGCCTGGCTAATTTTTTGATTTACTGTAGAGATGAGGTCTTGCCAAGTTGCCCAGGTTGTCCTCGAACCCCCAGACTCAGGCAATCCTCTCATCTCAGCCTCCCAAAGTGCTGGACTTACAGGCTTGAGCCACTGCGCCCGGCCTGAATCTTTATGGTTCGATATTATCCCTGAAGAACAGCACGGAGACTTTTTCCCTTCAGTCAGACACTAGCTGTGATTTTACTAGAACATTTAGTCTGTGTATATATGTTATAGTTACTAATAAGTAGTTGACTCTTAAGGCACCCTGGTGAAGTAAAAAAAAAAAGAGAGAAATCCATGTATAATTCCTCCCAAACGGAACTACTGATAGGCTATGGCTGACCAGAAGCTTTGGAGAGCAAATGAGCTCTGTCTGAACAGCAGGCCTTGAGCAAGGCAAGGCTCCAAGTGAAGGCAAGGTATCGCTTGGCTGCTCTGCATCCTAGCCAAAGAGCAAGGAACGCAGCCTGCTACGCGGAACGGCGTCTCAGATGCCCACACATCCGGGTGCACACAGTACAGATAAAGCCTTAGTTACAAGATAATCGGGGAACAGCTCGCCATTTAGGTAGCAACAAAATTCTGTTGTACCTCCCTCACAGACCTTGAACCCCTTCCTTTGTGCTTGATTATAAAAGAAACGTGCTGAGCTAGTTCGAGGCCACTTCTCCTCCATCAGAAGAAAGGGTCCCACCTGTCCCCAGCTTTTCTTTATGTCTTTGTGTCTGTATCTTTCTTATTCTCTCGCCGCTCTCTCTCAAGACCCTCAAAGCAGTCGCGCGGGCCGTGGCAAGAAGCCTTACCAGTAGCACACACAGTTGCATGATGAACACGTATTTTCTATGTTATAGGTAATATATGCTATATCCTTACAATGAAATAAGCTAGAGAAAAGAAACTTATTAGAAAATTAAAAGACAGAGGAAATACAGGTATTCGCTAAGTAGAAGTGGAGCATCATAAAGGTCTTCATTTTTTGTTTTTTTTTTTTGAGTTGAGTCTCACTCTGTCACCCAGACTGGAGTGCAGTGGCCGCTCTCGGCCACTGCAGCCACGACTTGCTGTGCTCCGGCGATCCTCCCGCCTCTGCCTTCCAAGTAGCTGGAACTACAGGTGTGCGCTACCACTCCCAGCTAATTTTCTTATCGATAAGATAAGATGCGATAAGAGCTCCAGAAAATGTCCACCTCTAACATTTGCTAACCCAAATGTAAGCTAGGACTGCTTCAAGAAGCTCTGAGCGGTGGCTCGGGGTTGACTTGCTTGGAATTCTCTTCCTGCAAGAATTCTCTTCCTGGCGCCTGCTGGCAGAACCTTGACCGATAAACTTCTCCTTTGTTCAAATGAAGTCGTGGGCTGCTATTTAATCGTTGGGACCCACTTCAACCCCTCCACCCGGGGGCCACACACCTCTCTTCGCTCCCAGCTGCTCCCTCCAGCCTCCCAGCTGGGGCGGGGGGTCAGGGGAGGGGTGGGCTGTTCATTCCCTCTCCTCCCTCACAGGCTTGATGGCCCCTCGGTGTGACACTCGAGCGGCCCCGGGGGCCCCCGAGTGCTCTTGCCCCATTCGGTCTGCCCAGGCCAGGCTTCCTGCAGCCCGGTTCGACCTCATGATCCCACAGGAGCCGTCCTGGCTCGCTGCTCACCCCCCGAGACCTCAGCCCCATGCCTGGCCACTCCAGCCCTCGACTCCAAAACAGCCTCTGGGTCACCATCTCACTTGACCCCGTGGTGCCCCCTCTCCCTGGTGCTGCCAGGCCCCCACAGCTCTCCTCCCTGTCCTCCCCTGCCCAGGAGCTGGGACGCATTTCTAGAACATGCATCCAACAGCCCAGTCCCCCTCAGACTCTTGCTGCCTTCAGCAGGTGCAGGGGCGGACCCCAACCTGTGTGTGTGTGTGTGTGTTTTGTGTGTGTGTGTGTGTGTGTGTGTACAGATGGGGGTCTCATTTCTATGTTGCCCAGGCTGGTCTGGGAAATCCCAGCCTCATGCCTCGGTCTTCCAAAGTCCTTGAACGACAGCTGTGAACTGCTGCGTTATAGGCACAGTTGTCACCTTGGGAACCTGTGAAAATGGAGTTTTATCCAGAGGATGGCTTCTGGGGCCTGGCGTGGGGCCCAGGAATCGGCATTTCATGAGTCCCCCTTCGGGGGTGGGGCCTGCAACCAAGAGCCCAGCTGAGAGGACAATAATAGACTTAGGTTAAGAGCATGCTATTGGGGACCCAAGAAACCAAGAAACTTAAAAAGCCATACTTGCTGTAAAAGTAGTGTTTAGTTCACTATCTTTCATATATCTCTACCTCATGTTTACTATATATTTTGTGTATCCCTACCTCATGTTCATTGTACTTTATGAAATCTTCGTACTTTAAATCCTACCTCAGACCCCCTAGAATTAGGCATATGTCGTGACTGATTGTGTAGTTATATAAAATGTTTTAAGAGGTGTTCGTATTTAGAACTCTTAGGTTAAGCATTGTCAGTCCTAATTGCCATACTAACTTCTGCTTTTACAACGGGATGTAAATGTTAAAGCGATAAGCCCCTTTTAGACATTCCTTTCCTATCACAGCAGACTCTGAGGCGCTAGCTGCTCCCTAGGTGGGCTTTATATTGATTTAAACCACCTGCTTCCATGCCAGTGTTAATTTACACGCAGTGGCCATGTAAACCAGAGGGAATCAAAGACTTTTACAAAAACCGACTTGCTATCAGACGTTTGTGATATTTTTTAAATTCCCAAATTAGTATATGAATTTCTACCCCACGTTCACTGTATGTGTTTGCAGCATTCATATTTAAAACTTTGTGAAGTTTGGCTTTTGTTGTCCCATAATGATCATGTTATGTTATGTAAATGTAAGCAAAACAAGCTTTCCTAAGAATACCTCGGGTGGATCAGTAAACTTAAACGGCTAATGTAACCCTTTGCCTGCCTGCTCAGGTTACTATATACACAGTGACTGTATGGACCTAACTTTTCTAACATTCCACTCTGCCCATTAAGTGGGTTTGTGTCAATCACGGGCAGCCCACGAAAGGCACCAAGCAGTGCCAAGTGTTCCCGTACCCATTAGAGAAATTACCCAATCATGTAAAATCAAGTTTGAAGTTCTTTCCCCTCCCTCTGTAATTGTGCATAAAAACTGCTTGCCATTGTGAATCGGGGCTCTGGTCCATGAAGCCTCTACGGGCTTCATGCGTGATCCCAGACTCGAGCCTGAATAAAGACCCTCGTGTGTGTGCATCGGAGCTGGCTCTTTGTGGTCTCTCTCTCTCTCTGATTAGAGTCTCGGGTTTAACACAACCCCACCACGTTATCGTGTCCTGGTGCCAATTGCCAGGAGGCACAAGAATATACGTGTGACCCTGCCCTCCCAGAGCAACCGCCAGGGTGTGCCAACCCAGAGGGGGGGCCAGCATGGCCAGCATGGCTCCTCCCCCAGCAGCCTCCTCGCTGGCCTCTGACTCGGCAACATCCTACACACTGCACAGACCCACTTTTGCTTCTGCCCTGGGGCCCACGGATGCCAGGAGAGGCCTGCTGGGACCCAGCTGCTCATCCCTCATGGCCGGGGTGAGGTCCAGCGTGCCCGGCCGGGTGAGTGGAGTCTTGGGCCTGGCCTCCATCCCCACATGCCTAGCCTGTGCTTTCTAAATGTCGCGGACAGGTTTTCGCCTCCATGCCTTTGCGCATGTCCCCTCCACCTGGAGCACTCTTCTTCCATTTGTTCCCTGAGGGAACTCCTACTCATCCCTCAAAACCCAACTTTGACTCCATGATTCCCAAGGACCCCCCTGTACCCTCACCCCCTTCTCTGGATGCGCATACCCTGTTTGTTATCATCACTTGCTTCTACCGCCTCTCTGGGGGCAAATTTTTTGTCTTTAATATAACAGTTTTAGAATCAGGAGCCCGAACCCTACATTACTTACGAGCCCTGAACTGGGTTGTTGCACGCACACCTGTCTCAGATCTTTTTGTTACTGATAAAGGGGGATTGAAATATGACTCTGCCTCAGGTTGCCTTGACATTGAATGAGTCACACATGTGAAGGACTTCGCACCACGCACAGCACGGAGTTGTCGGTTGGTTACTTCTTTTCTTTTGAGGGGGAGTGCAGTGGCACGCTCACGGCCATCGCGGCCTCGTCCTGCTGGGCTCAGGTGATCCCCCTGCCTCAGCCTCCCAAGTAGCTGGGATGACAGGCACACATGAGACCCTGCCCCTTTTTTGATTTTTTCTGTAGAGACAGGGGCCCGTTCTATGGCAGAATGCGGCAAATGCTCAAATGTATTTCTTGTATGATTAAGTGAATAAACACAGAAGCACATGTAGCTGATTCGGGATCAGCAGCTGGCCTCTCCTGGGCTGCCACTAGCCCAGCAACTAGAAGGGGGGTTAAGAGCAGTTAGAGGTATTTCCTGGTGGAAAGCAAGTTGCAACTTTAAAGACCACCCGGCACCAGGCAGGTATTGTCTAAGAAAGGCCAAATGGCCCAGAGACTGGCCATTTCATGGAAATGGAGAAGAGTCTTATCTAAACCCCCCCTTTTGAAGTTGACACTTTATAAGCCTGCGGCTCCTGGAAACAATGTGTTCTTTAAAAAATCTGATTCTGCTGAGTACAACCTTGCAAGATTCCCAAGGAAGTATGGAATCACTCAACACAACCCCCCCCCACTTACCTAAACGAGGGTATAAGACCCAGCGTCTCCGGTTCGGGGTGCTCGATTTGGACACACGAAATTCTCGGGCCTGCTGTGCTAGCCAGCGTCATAACATGCCAGTTCCTATCATGGTCTCAGTGCCACGACCTATTTTTCCTGCTACAGTTCTGTTGCCCAGACTGAGCTTGAACCCCTGGGCTCAGGCGATCCTCCCGCCTCCGCCTCCCCAAAATGCTGAGAGGACAGGCGTGAGCCACCATGCCCGGCCCGCTGCGTCATTATTTTGACGTCCTTCCTGATGGCGGGTGAGCTCAGTGAGGCCGGGGAGGGCGTCTCCTCCGTCTTCCAATCCGTGGGGTCCGTGATGGGGCTGCTCCCAGGTGGACCCCGGAGGACGGGCCTGGGGGGGTGCTTCGGGCTCTGCTTCACTCACTGCCCTGCTTCTGGAAACAGTCCGCACTCTGGCTGCCACCCTGGGGAAAAGCCTGGCGTCCCCCTGGGGGGCCCCCATCTGGAGCCAGAGAAGCCAGTGGGGGGCATGGGGAAGGGGAGCAGGGGTGGGGTCAGACATTCAACCCAGAGGGCCAAGGAGGCTGACCCTGCCCCGTCCCACCCCCAGGGCCCCGCCTGGCTCCAGCCCTGGCCCCAGCTGCAGGGCTCGGGGGAAAATCTCTTGCTCTCTGGGCCGCACCGAGAGGCGGAGGCAGCGGCCCTGGAGATGGTCTCCACGGTAATGGCTGCCACTCACTCCCACCTCAGATGCAAACTAAGTTACGATTTTATGAGTGTGCAGAATTTCAAGAGGCCGGATCCTGCCTCGGAAGGGGAAAGGCGGGGGAAGGGGGCGGGCAGAGGAGAGCGTCCGGAGCTCCCTATCCCCTCAGGGACCGCAAACTCCAAGGCGGCCGGTGGAGAAGGAGCTCGGCCATGCAGCCTCACGTGTTCCCCGGTCAGCGGGTCTCAAGAGAGGAGGCAGTGCCCACGCCCGTCCCCTCTCCTCTGGCCTCGCCGTCGCCACAGCCTGGGTGTGCCCCCTCCCTGGCTGACAGGAGGCAGGCGAGAGCCCCGGGGTCATGAGCTGAACAGGGCTGGACACACAGAGACACTGGGGCAGGCAGATGAGGGCGTCCCAGGAGTTCGGGCATCCGGGGAAAACGCCAGTCCCTGGGTGCCAAGAGTCGGCATGGGAGGCTGCCTCCCTGCGGTCGGGGTCTTGCCGCAGGGGGCAGAGGAGGCTGGGTGACGTGTGCGTCGCGGCTCTCTGATGCCCGATGCTCCGAATCACGTGTGCATGCACATGCACACACTTTTCCCCCCAAAGGGGGGAAGGGACAGATTTGTCTCTTTCCTGAGGCTGTTGTTCAAATTGTGTCCCCCAAGGCAGGGCCCACCGAGGGAGAAGGAGCCACGGGAGGGCAGGGCACGGCAAGACCCCGGGCGGGAAAGGCCGCCGAGCCCCAATCTGGGGCTGGCACCGTGGGACCCGGGTGGTTGGCAACCCGGGGGTGGGGCCGGCTGCAGGGACAGGGTCAGAATGGATCAAGGCGTGTGTGCATCCCCGCAAACCGACAGGAGAGAAGAAAAGCCTGGCTCAGGGAACAGCTCGCCGGGAGGCTTGGGGTCCCAGCCAGGACGGGCAAGGGCTTGGGGCCAGGGAGGGTGGGCTGCCAGGCAGGGGAAAGACAGGGAGAGAAACGGAGAAGGGAGGCTGAGGGAAAGGAGGACGGGCGGAGGGCGGTGGCAGGACGGACGGAGAAGGGGCGGGAGGCCAGAAGGGTGGAGGGAGGTGGACGGAGGGTCGGATGGAGGCTGGAGCGAGGGTGGGCAGAGGAGGGGATGGAGGCAGGGAGGTTGACCAGACGGAGCGGCAATGCAGGTGAAACCCTGGGGCAGGGCCGGACCTACAGTAGGCGCTGAATCACTGTTCACTCACATACGACATCCCATGGCCTAGCCTCATCCTTGGGGACGTGTGGGCAGGAGGGAGACCCTGGGGCTGCTCGGGGGGCGCGGGCCCTTGCATGCAGTGACGGGTCTTTATTTTGGCCCCATGGGAGGGCCAGAGGAAGTGCTTGCGTCAGGGGAGAGTGACCTAGGTTGCACTCCCCCGGGCCCGTGTCATCAGGGTCAGGCCAGGATCGGGGCGTTGGTGTCCCCAGAACACTCAGCTCCTGCTGAACGCTGTCCACGCTGGAGAGGGGGCAGCAGAGGAGGTGAGGCTGGCTGCACTGACTGCAGGGACCAAGGTGGCCGGGGTCGCGAGGGAGGGGGCAATGTGTGTTGCTTAGTGTTGGCCCCCAAGACGCAGGTGGAGACCCCTGTAATGCAGCTTGAGTAGACAGTGGGGACGGGGGAAGGCGGCCGTCATCCGGGGACATGCCAGGAGGACAGGGCAGAGTACAGGTCCTGCCACTCATGCTTGTAAAGCCCAGAGGAGCTTCTGGGACAGTTTTCTCTCTTGCTCACAAGGAATCAGCGTCGCCCTGCTCCATCCACGGACCTCAGTTTCCCCAGATGCACTGTGGGCTGGAAACTTCCTAAAGTCATGATGCGCATGGTGACAAATTGGGCTTTTTTGGGTTTTTTTGGCCGGCCTCTCACTCTATCACCCAGTCTGAAGTGCAGCAGCACAATGATGGTTCAGTACGGCCTTGACCTCCTGGGCTCAAGTGATCCTCCCGCCTCGGCCTCATGGGGGGTGGGCTGGGGACAGTGGACAGGACAGGTAACAAGCTGCCTGCTGGTATCCCAGGACCGCCATGACAGGCTGGGAAGCTCTTTGTCTTTTGTCGGGGGGTGAGTCAGTGTCCCTCCATCACCCAGGCTGAAGGGCAGCGGCACGCTCACGGCCTCGGCCTGCTGGGCTCAGGCAATCCTCCCGCCTCAGCCTTCCAAGGAGCCGGAACTACAGACACGGGCCACCATGCCCGGCTAATTTTTTGATTTATTGTAGAGACGAGATCTTGCCAAGTGGCCTGGGCTGGTTTCAAACCCCTTTAGCTCAGGCTTTCTCTCGCCTTGGCCTCCCAAAGCGCTGGGCCTACAGACTTGAACCACCCATCTGGCGTCCTTTTTTTTTCTTCTCTCTTTTTTGAGTCAAAGTCTCACTCCGTCGCCCAGGCTGGAGTGCAGCGGCACGCTCACAGCCACCCCAGTGTCGACCTGCTGGCCCCGGCGATCCGCCCGCCTCAGCCTTCCCAGTAGACGGAACTACAGGCACTTGCTAGCACACCCGGCCAACTTTTGTGATTTATGGGAGAGAAGAGGTCTCACCCACTTGCCTGGGCTGATCTTGAGCCCGCAGGCTCAGGCAATCCTCTCACTTTCGGCCTCCCCAAAAACCCGGGTTTTAAGGTGGCCCCCCCCTTTGGGGGTTTTTTCAAAAAGGGGGGCCCCGGGGGAAAGGGGGGCCCCTTCCCAGTGGACAAAGGGGGGGGGCCCCCCCCCAGCCCGGGGCCAAAAGGGGGGGGGCCGGAAAGGGGGTTTTTGAAGGGTCCAGGTTTTTTGGGGGACCGGGAAGGAAGGGTCAAAAAAGGGGCTGGGGGGGGCCTGGTGGCCGGCCCGGCCTCCGGGCCCCGGGGGGGCCGAGGCCGGGGACCCCCCTAGCCCCCCCAATAGCCCGGGACTAAAAGGTTTTTGCACCCCCAAAAAAATTTTTTTAAAAAACCCCGGGGGGGACGGGCCCTTGGTGTCAGGGTGGCTTGGGGGGCCCGGGGGAAGGATCCCCCCTGGCCCCCCAAAATCGGGTTCCGGCCGTGAGGGCCCCTGCACCCCCCGATTTCTTTTCCCCGAGGAACCCCCAAAAAAGGGAAATTGGGCCCAAAGGGGTGGAAAGGGAGGCGTCCCGGGAATGGTGGGGGAGGAGGGGTTGGGGGCGGGGGACCCCCGGGGCCCCCCCCCGGGGCCCCGGGGGGTGCCCAAAACGGGGGGAGTGAGGGGGCAACCCACCGGGAAAGGGGGAGGGAAGGCCCCCAAGGGCCCCTCGGGCCCCTTTCCAAACCCCCCGGGGAGCCGCCCTCAAAAACCCAAAACCCGGGTTTCCCCGCAAAAGGAGGCCCCCCCAGGGACCGGGGGGCCTTTCCCCCCGCCCCTGAAAGAGGGCAATTGGGGCATTTCCATGGCTCCTTGGCCGGGCCCCGGCCCCGGGGTGGGTTACCAAAAGGGGGGACCCGGGGGGTCAAGGCCCCCCCCCCCCTGTCCTCCTCCGGGGCCCTCCCGGGACCCCCTTCCCCCGTTTGGAAAACAAGTTAAGAGGGGGAAACAAAGGGGTTTTTGGGTTTACCGGGAAAGGCCCCAAGGAAAGGCCCCTTTTGGCCCCCACCTTGGGGCCTCCCAGCCTTGGGGCCCCAGGGGAGGTTCCGGGGGGCCCCGGGGAAAACCATGGGAACCTTTGGGAGACCCCAAAAAAAAAAATTCCCGGGGGTGGGGGCACCCGGCCCCGCGCCCCCCCTCCTGGGGTTCCCAAAATCCCAGGGGCCCGCGGGCGGGGCGGGCCGGGGGGCGGCCCCCTTTCCCCCGCCGGGGCGAGGGGCCCCTCAAAAAAAAAAAAAGGAGGGGGGGGAGGGGGTGACAAGGGGCCGGGGGGGGGGCACGGGGGGCCCCCCCCCAGGGGGCCCCCTGAGGAAAGGTGGGCCCCCGGGCCCGGGGCCTGGTCTGGGGGCGGGCAGGGCGGGGGGGGGGGAAAGGGCCCGGGGGGGGAGGGGGGAAAAGGCCCCCCGGGGGGGAGAGGGGGACAGGCCCCCCCAAGAGTGGGGGGCTGGGGCCGGGGGACGGGCCCCCGGGGGGGGGCCCCCCGGGGGGCCCGGGCCGGGCTTCACGGCCCTTTCCCCGGGGGGCGCCTGCGGGGGGGGCCAGGCCCCGGGGACGGGGGGGGGAGCGCCCGGGCCGCCCACCCTGGGCCTTTAAGCCCCCGGGCCCCCTGTTTCCCACCCCCTGCCCTTACCGGTCCCGGGGGAAGGGAAGGGGCCGGGGCCCCCGACCCCCCCCCGGCCCGTTCCCCGGCCCACCCCAAGCCCCCCCCCCCCGGTTGGGGGTTTGGGACCCCCCGGGGGGGGCTCCCAAGGACCCCCCATCCCCCGCAACCCCGGGTCTTCCCTGTGGCCCGGGGGGCCAAGGCCCCCCAGGGGCCCCCCCGAAGGGGCCCCAGGGGCCCCCCGGGAGGGCCCGGGGCCCCGGGGGCACCCCGGTGGGGGAGAGGGCCCCGGGGGGGGGTTTCAAAAAATCCCGAAAAAACCGGCTTTTCCCATTACGGGGTTTCCCCCCGAGTTTGGCCCCCCCATCCCAAATTTTTTTGGGGGGCCCGAGAAAGGGCAAGGGGTTCCCCCCCAAAAAAACCAGGTTTTAGGCAAGGGGAAAATAAAAGGCCCCCCAGCCTGGGGCTCGGGCCCCCCAACTCCGCCTTTTGGGGGCCGAGGGAGGGGCGGGTTTAGCCCGGGCCCCCACCCGCCTGGGCCCCGGCGAGACCTTTTCTACAAAAAAAAAATAGCCGGGCTGGTAGGGAGCCTGTTTCCGGGTCTTGGGAAAGGGTGAGGGGGAAGGATCGCCGGGGCCCAGGAGGTCGAGGGTGCCGGGGGCCGGAGTGGCCACTGCACCCCATTTTCACAGAGGAGACCCCAACTCAAAAAAAATGTAAATTAAAAATAGCCCACCTTTTCCCCAAAGGGAAATTTTTTTGGTTTGGGGAGGGGGGGGGGGAGGGGGGGAAGGGAGGGAAAATGGGAAAGGGGAATAAAAGAGGGGGGGGGAAGGGGAAGGGAGGGGGAAAAGGAAAAAAAAAGGAAAAAAGGGGGGAGGGGGGGGGAAAGAAAGATGGGAAAGAGGGGGACCTTTTCCCGCCGGGTGTTTGCGCCGGGCCCCGGCCCACCGGAGGGCTTACAAAAACCAGGGCGGGGAGGGGGTTTGGGGCCGGGAAGGCCCCCCCCCTTTTCCCTCCAAAAACCCGGGGACCCCCGACTCCCCTCGGGAAAAAAAAGAAAAAGGGGGAAAAAAGGGGAGGGAAGGAAAGGAAGGAGGGGGGAAGGAAGGAGGAAGGGAGGGGAGGGGGGGGAGGGAAGGGGGAAAAGGGGAAAAGGGGGAAGGGGGGGGAATGAAAAAAAAAAGCCCGGCTGGTGGCCCCGGGACCTGGGGGGGCCCGGGTAAATTGGGAAAAAAAAAAGGATGCCAGGGGCCCCGGTGACTCATCCGGAGGGCCAACCCCGCCCCCCTCCTTCCCATTAGAACCAAAAAAAAAAAAAAACAAAATGAACTGTGGGAGGGAGGGGAAAAAGAAAGGGGGCAGGGGGAGGGAAAAAAAAGACAGGAAATGAAAAGGGGGGAGGGGGGGGAAAGGGAGGGGAAAGGGGGAGAGGGGAAGGGGAGGGGGGGGAAAAAAGGGAGGGGGAGGAGGGGGAAAGGGGGGGAGAAAGGGGGGGGGGGGGAAAGGGAGGGGGGGGGGAGGGGGTGGGGGAGGGGGGGGGGGGGAGGGGGGAGGGGAGGGGGGGGGGAGGGGGGGGGGGGGGGCCGGCCCGGGGACCCTGGGGGAGGAGAAAAACTCCGGGGGGGAAAAAGGGGGGTGGGGCCTCCGGCTTCCCCGGTTTCCCCCCCCTCCCGTTGGGCCCCGGAGCCCAAAAAAGGGGAAAAAAGGAAGGGGGGGGGTTCCGGGGGCCCCCGGGGGGCCCGGCCCCCCAAATCCCGGCCCCGGAAAAAGGGAGGGGGAAACCCCCAAAAATGGGGCACCAGGGCACCCCCTCCGAACAATTTCCCAGTTCCTTGGCCCGGTCCCCCCAAGGGCCCCCCCCTAGGGCTCCTCCCCCCAAGGGCCCCAAAGGGGGCAGGGGGGGAAGGGGCCCCCTCAACCCCGGGAAAGGAAGGACAAGGGTTCCGGGGGGACACCAACCAACCGAAAAAAAAGGGTTTTTATTAATGGGCCCCCCCAGCCGGAAATTTTACAACCCAAAAGGCCTTTTTTATTTTTTTTTAGTTTGTAAAAAAGGGCCTTTCCCCCCTCCCCCAAAAATCGAACCGTTTCTCAACCCAAAAATTCCCCCCAGGCCGGGCCCCGGGGGTCGCCAAACCGCCTTTTGGGGCCTGGGGTATAATCCCGAGTGCTTCCAAAACCCCCCTTCCGGGAAACCCCATCCTACCAAAAATTAAAAAACCCCTTACCATGCCCCAATTTCCGGAATTTGGGGCTGAACGGAAGGTCGCCGGAGCCCGCGGGCATGGGGGAAGGGACACACCGAGCCAGTCACCGTCAGCACGCGCACAGCTCCAGACGTCCAAGGAAATCGACACACCCGTCAGGGGGCTCGATCTCAGGGGGCTGAACACCACCCATCCCGCAAAGACGGGGGACCCCCCACCACTCGGGGGTCGCCTAACGCGTCAGCGGGCCGGGGTCTCATCCATTATCGGCATGAACCAGACAATCCGCTCCACCGACGGAGGACGGCCATGACCCACGCAATCGACAAACTCCCGGTCTCATCGACGCTGTACGTGGCCAGGCCGCTGAGGGCTCCCGTGTTGTGTCCAATTAAGCCACGGGCTCCACGCCCGGGGGTGCCACTTCCTCCACTCGTCTCGGCTCTGCGACCATACTCCCCCCCTTCGAGCCCAGAGACAGCGGTTTCCGCGTGACTGCCCGGATGGTCAGGGGAAGGAGGCTGCCACATCGCCAGTGAGCACGGCTTAGGGCCGGAGCTAGTGCGGTAGCCGGCCGCGTTAGAATCTCCGCCTTTCACTCCAGATTGACGAAACATGCCCCTTCCCTTCCAAAGCTCCCGCTCCGGTCCGTCACCTGGAGCGGCGCAGTGAGAACAAACACCCCGGCCATCCCCCTTCGTCACCGCCTCCGTCGTGAAAACCAACAGAAAGGGAAAGCGCGTGGGGCCCTCTTCCGCTATTCCAGCCGCGGTCCTGCAGGCGCCGCCCGAGCCTGCTAGGAACACGCTCATTTTTCCCACGTCAAGGGCTTCGAGCCCCGCGAGACCACGCAAGCTGAGAGCGCCGAGAGAGTGCCGTGAGGCGAGGGGCGAGAAGGGGGCTCGCCCCACGCGGACGGCCCCCCCAACACCGAGAGCCAACGATGACCTCTTGAAAAGCAGCACACTCTGAGCGGGCGCTATGGGAGCTGGACGGGTCCCCCTCGGCAACACCCGTGGTAGGCATGGCGCAAAGCGAATAGGACAGACGTCCGGACGAATCCGTCGCCACCACGGGGAACGTGCGACCCCGGCCCGTGGTTAACGGAGTCAACGGAGGCGCCGGCGCCCACCGCCGGGGGGCAGACGACACGGTGGGTTTTCGCCTGGTGAACGCACGCGTCCATCCCCGCAAGAGGGGCTCCGACGACCTTCTCCAGCCGTGCCACGGCCGGTCCGAGCACGGGAGGAGCGAGCGACCGAAGGAACCGTCGCTGAACTTCATGAGACGTAGCTGCGGCGCCCGACCGGCTGTGCGGGCTTCGACACGCGTGGCCTCGCTCTTGGGACAGACACCTGCTCCTGGGCGGGGAGCGCGGGGAGGCTGGGGGACGCGGGCGCCTCGCTGGGCTACGGAGGGCCGAGCGTCCTCGGCGACCAGACGGCACCGTGCGACAGGCGACCGCGGGCGCGATCCGCCGACGTGGTGGCGCGCGACCCGCGCGGGCGCCACGAGCCGACGTCGCCCCGGGCCGGGTACCGGGACCGCGCCGCCGCGGACGGGCAAAGACGATCACGGCGCGCCCCCGCGCCCCGCCCACGGGGCCGCCGGGTGCTCCGGCCCCCCGGGAAGGGCGCGGCGGCGGCAGAGAACGGTGCCCGCGCCGGCGACGGCGAGGACCGGCCACGCGGAGGGACGGCGGGCGGCCCGCGCGCACCGCGCGCCCACGGCCACGCCGGGAAAGGAGCGCGCACACGCGGTGGCGGCGCCGCCGGCGGCGTGCGGCGAGCACGCGGCGGGGCCGTGTCGTGGCCGCATCGGGCGCACCAGGGCCGCGCGGAGGCCGGGAGCGGGGGAGACTGGCGAGACGCGCGAGGGGCGCGGGCGAGGCCGCTGCCCAGGCAGCAGGAAGCCCCGGAGCGCTGCGAGGGGAGGAGTGGGGCGCGGCCCGGGGCGCACCGTGGGCCGCGAGCACGCGCGATAGCACCCGGCGGCCAAACCGGGCCACGAGGGTGGGTTTCGCGGGCACCACACGAATGCCGCGACGGGCGCCTCTCAGCGGCCGCGGCACCGGCACAACCTCATTACTGCTGGGACGCGCCGTCGCCTCCGCGCGCGGACGGGGTCCCCCGCGGCGCTCTCTCCCACACCCCACCGCCACGTGGCGTGCACGGGGATCACCGGCGGTGGGGTGCCGGGAGCGAGCGCCGTGGGGCCCCTCCGGGGTGGCGAGGGGGGCTCGGGAGCCCGGAGGGCGCACAGGCGCTCGTGTCTCCAGCACAGCCGGGCCACCGGGAGAACCGTGCCACGGGATCCACCAACACAGACGTGAAGGGCCGACCCCTGAAACACGCCCAGGACACCCTCAGGCGAGCACACGACCTGTGGCCCGTTCACGGGAACCGGCCCCATCAGCCAGGGTCCCACGAGCAACCTCGCACACACATCCGCTGCCTCCGCACACGCCCGCGACCCATCCGCGTCCCACCACCTCCTTCCGCCCCGACGGACCGGCGGCCCCCGTGGACGCTCCCGGGGCGCAGTGGCTCCGCACACGCTTCGCGCGCTACTGCCGGCGGCGACCGCGGCTCGACCGCCAGAGCCGGCTGGAGCGCCGGTCCCGCAGCAGAGGCGGGAGGACGCAGGCTGCCGTGAGCCAGAGGGCGTGGGGGCCCGGCCGAACCCTCAGACACGCTCCACACAGCGACCCACCGGGCGGCGGCCACTGCACACTGAGAGGCGGCAGACCGAGGATCCCTCACCCCAAAGGCCTTGCAACGAGAGTGGGTCGCTCCCACGCAGTCACCCCCAGAGGGCCACGGAGCCAGAACGGGGAGTCACACGACATTGTTCCCGACAGAAAGGTGGGGGTCTGCAGTACGGGCGAGGCCTGTGGCACCCACCAGCGTTCGAGGCCAGGCGGCAGCAGAGTCCCCCGAGAGGGATCAGCCTACCGCACACCTCGATCGTCCACGGCCCGCCGTACCTACACAAACACCACCGCGGGAGACAACGGGGACGCCGTGGACGGGAGCGACGCCACCACTCAGCCTCAGGCACCGCCGAGAGGAGTGACCCAGAGGACTCTCGAAGATCTAAACAAGAGACTGCAAAAGCAGGACTCCCAATCACGCGCCCGCGCGACGGGGCGACCCCGCCAAACGCTGGCGCAGAAAGAGGCCCCCCGCGTCAGAAGACACGAACTTCGCCAGCACCGCGAGACAGAGCAGGGGAGCGAGGTCGGGCCGGGCTCCACACCCCCACCTCCCACGCACCACCCGCGTGGCGGGGAGAGGAGACTGAGGGCCCACGGGCAGCACGAGAAGAGCGGTCCCGTCCGACACGAACGTCCGTCCCTCGCCTGGCGCGGGAGGTCCGACCCGCGAGAACGTGACAGCACCACGTCGGTCACCGAGAGCCCCAGGAAGGGGGCGGTCACAGCAAGGGCAGCCGTCAGCGGTGCCCGCTTGCAGCCTCGCCGCCCCATCTCGCAACGGGGGCGACCAAAGCGTCCCTGCACGTGGACGCCTGACACACAGGCCACGGGAGCAGCGGGGCGGGGTCCGTCGTGAGCGCCCGCACGGGTGCCCGCGGCCTGAGGGCCACGCTGAGGAAGAGCCCCTCTTTTCTCCCACAACGCCATGCCCCCGAGTGACAGACAGGAGGCGACCTCGCACCCGCTGAACCAGGGCACCCAGGAAAGCAAGAGTCAGCACTCGCTGGCCCAAGCGGTCGGCTCCCGCGGGACGCGGACGCTGGGTCAAACACGCACAGCCTTGGCTCGTACATGTGGCCGCGGAGGAACACGGTGCCCACGCTCACCCGGAGGCCCAAAACGCCAGCCCGCGGCCAGGACAGCGACGCGCCCGAGAGCGGGGAGGTGTCCCCGGCCACGAGGCATTCCATGGAAGGGGCGGCGCCGCCACCGCGTCCCGGCAGAACCCCCATCGCGGGCAGACACGGAGCCCCCGGGACCATCTGGTCGACCCCGGGCGGAAGGCGGGGCGCCTCGCGGGGGCGGACCGTGACGCCCCGCGTGGCCACCACGGCCACCGTTGCCACCCAGAGGTCGGTCCGTGTCTCCGCAGGGGGATCCAAAGGAACGACCGGGACCCGCGAGGGACGGCGGCCGGCCCGGGCACTACCTCTCCACGCCCCCCGCGTGCTCGGGGATCGGCCCGCGACTCCACCCAGGGACCAGGAAAAAGAATTCGGGCCGAGCCCGCCGTTTCTCTCCTTTGTTTCTGTCTCTCTCTCCCTCCCTGCCTCTCTCCTGTTTGCGTTTGTCTCTTTCTCTCTCTACTCCTCTGTGTCTCTATCTCTCTCTCCTCCCCCCCTCTGTCTCTGTTTCTCTCTCTCTCTCCCCTCCCTCCCTCCCTCCCTCCCTCCCTGTTTGTCTTCTCTCTTCCTCCCTCTCTTCTTCCCTCCCTCTCCGTTTCTCTGTTGTGTCTTTCTCTCTTCCTCCTCCTCTCTCTGTCTTCCTCCCTCTTTCTCTTCTCTTGCCACGTGTCTCCCCCCCCCCCGTGTCTCCCTCACAGCCCCTGCTCCGTGGTGTTGGCGTCAGTCACCTTGCTCAGGCTGTCCCTCTGCCCGAGCCTGGCACCTCCGACGACCCACGCTCTGTGGCGAGAAGCCAGCTCGGCTTCCTCCCGGGATCGGGCCCCGGCGGCATGGCTGTCCCTCCCCAGCCCTCTGGCCACGGGGACAGAATGCCCTGACAGGCCAGGCTGGGGTGACGTGTCTGCTTCCAAAGGACAGAGGCCCACGTGAACCCGTGACCGGAGGGCGAGGGTGGAGTGCGGGGCGGGTTAAGACGGCCACATGCCTCTCCTCAGTTTCCCCCGAGAAACGGACCCACGGCCGGATCTGGAGGACGCAGCCCACTGCGACAGCGGGGGGTTACCGAGTAGACAGGGAGGCCCTTCTCAGACAGTTTGCCCGTAGAGGACACCGGCGAGACAACGCGTCACCGGGTGGGAGCCACGGCGGTGAGGGGTTTCCGGAGCGTCACGTGGAGGGCTTTCCCTGCCCTACCTGGCCCTGCATCCCCGACTGTCTCCTGCAGGGTAACGAACCGGCCCTGCCCGCCCCACCAGGCCCCCCTGCCAGGTCACGCCCCAGGGCCACACCCCAGAGCCTCCGGCTCTACCTGGCCCCGGATTCTGGAAGCAAGAGCTCGCGTCAGAGACAATCATCCTTGCAGCCATTTAGACAGCAACTCCGAAAACAAAAGCATAACGGGTGCAGCGGCTCATGCCTGCGATCCCGGCACTTTGGGAGGCCCGGGTGGGAGGACCGCTGGAGCCCAATTCAAGTCCAGACTGGACAACGTGGCGAGACCTCGCCCTCTACCAAACAATTGTTAACATTCGCCGCGCATGGCAGCACGCGCCCCTGTAGTCCCAAGTACTTTGGAGGTCGAGGAGGGAGGACTCCCTAAGCCCGGAAGGTTGAGCCTATGGTGGTGATCTGTCATTGTGCCACCGCACTCCAGCCTAGGCGAGGGGGTGAGACCCCAACTAAAAAAAAAAAAAAATTCAAGCCGGGTCTGGTGGCTCAAGCTCTAGTCATCCCGGCACTTTGGGAGGCGGAGGCGAGAGGATTGCCTGAGCCCAGGGGGTTCCAGACCAGCCTGGGCAACTTGGCGAGACCCCGTCTCTACGATAAATGAAAGAATTAGCTAGGCATGGGAGCTCCTGGGAAGGCTGAGGTGGAAGGATCGCCTGAGCCCAGCAGGTCGAGGCTGTGGTGGTTTGTGAGCGTGCCACCGCCCTCCAGCCTGGGCGACAGAGACTCCGACCTTTTCCAGGTATCAACCCTGAAACCCAACGAAGTGGTGAGGAGCCAGTGGGAACGATGCCCAGATCTCTGAACACTGCCCAGGCTGCCTGTGGGGGAGGGACAAATGGCCGCTGTCCCCTCAGTTAACGCCCAAACTTCCAGCGTCCTCTTCCCTGTTCACACTCAAGCGTGCCGTTCCACCAGGCTGGGAGAGGGGTCTGGCGTCGACACTCTCGGTGTGTTCCAGTGTCTCCATGAAGAAGAGGCTCAGGGCCTCGAGAGAGATTTTTCCTACCATCTGACCCGCGTTTGCCAAAGGCTAATGGGTTTCCTTGCCCATTTTTCATTCATCAAAGACCAACCCCAGTCAAACCCGGCCTCTGATCTGGGGAAGAGACCACACCGAGATGAAGCCAACCTCACCCGGGGCACACGGGGCACAGACGTCTACACGGCACTGCCCGCGGGGCAGAGGGGCTCCGTGTCTGCTGGGCTTTTCACGAGGGTCTAGAACGTTCTAGGGAAGTCCGGGGCCCCAAGAGCCAGCACAGAGGATGGAGGCTGTGCTCCCGGTCAAGCAGGCGAAGAACAATCAGCAAAAGCCCGATTGCTGTCACCATTGAGGCCTGGGCTTCCTCCGGCACGATGCCCGCGGGGGAGAAGAGGAGGGGAGGAGAAGGAGAAAGGAGAAGGGAGGTGGACAGGGAGAAGAAAAAGGAGGAGATGGTGGAGGAGGAAGAGGAAGAAAGAAGGAAAGGCAGAAAAGATGGTAAAGGCGTAGGAGGAGAAGAAAAGTCCAGAAGGAAGCAAAGACGGTAAGCATGAGGGGGAGGGTAGCTCGGGGTACAAAGAAGCGGACGAAAGGCAGTAGAAAACAGGAAAAAAAATCCCAAGAAGGAAATTTCCGAGGCGTGTCCTCCAGCGACGTCTGGTCGACCCCAGGGAACGGCCTCCCACTCCCCAGCGCCGTGAGGAAGCGGGACGCGGCTGCCAACCGCCACCCGAGCGGGAGGGGGCCACCCTATGTAGGTAAGTCATCATGATTGATCAGTTTAGATAATATTAATATTCCAATTAATATTTCTGAAATTGTGTAAGTGATCAGAGTAACACACGGTCTCCCATTCACTGAAATGTGGTTTTTTTCATATTCCCCCACTATGGCCACCACCTCTCATATGTCTGCAGAGTTTTACATCCCTCACCAGAATTAGCTCTGGGGGGGAAGATATTTCAGTATTTAAGTATGATAACTGTTTCTTGTTTCAATTTGATTTAGATTTCATGTTCCAGTAATCTCAGACTGTAGCCGGAATAGGTTGATTAAGAAACAGGTTTGCAGCCGGGCTCGGTGGCTCAGGCTGTAATCCCGTGCCTTTGGGAGGCTGAGGTGAGTGGATTGCCTGAGCCTGTGGGTTCGAGACCGCCTGGGCAACTTAACGAGACCTTATCTCTACAATAAATCAAAAATCAGCCGGGAGTGGTAGCGTGTGCCTGTAGTTCCAGCTACTTGGAAGGCTGAGGCAGAAGGATCCCTGGAGCCCAGCAGGTCGAGGCTGCGGTGGCCGGGAGCGGCCACTGCACTCCAGTCTGGGTGACAGAGTGAGACTCCAACTCCAAAAAAAAAAAAAAAGAAACAGGTTTACACATGTCTGAGAAGCCGTGAAGCAATTGCCAAAGAAAAACACAAAATGCATCAATCTTGCAGTGTTTAAATTAATTTTAAATATATTTTGAAAATACAGTCCTAGCTTCAGTGCCTGAAAAATTGGTCGGCAGGGAATCTGTGATTGGAAAATGTCACGAGAGAGGTTATGCAGTAGTATGATTATTGTAATTATTTGACTGTAAATCTCATTTCTCTCTCTCTCTCTCTCTCTCTCAACCTCCATTTTTAAAAGTAAAGCTAGAGTCAGAGATTGGATGGCCAGCACTTTCTATTTTTTAGGAAATTTACAACGGACCAAAAAAGAAAGATAATTCAATAAGCAAACAAAATATGCAAAAATAAGATCAGGGAGAATTAGTATTGTAAAGGAGAAAAAAGCTAACGAGCAAACAGCAGCAATAACAAAACTTAAAGGGCTTTTAGCACAAACAGAAAGATTAGCTTAAAGCACACAAGCTCAAGTTTCATTCTTGGGGGTAATGGACATATATTACAGCTGAATACCAGGGATAATAGTGCCTAGGTACAAAAACTTTCTTGGAATTCTATCTGAAATAAACAGAGCTACTTATACTTCTGCTTCGACCACTTTGCCTTTATTTTTTTCTAACAAATAATGTATTTTTTCAAGATGCGGCACATGTGTTAGTGTGTACACACACAGGCAGACACACAGACTTGACATAAAGCTCCTGTGCTCCCCAATTTGTTGTGCCCATGAGAGGACAAGATATTTGGAGCAGGATTCCGTCATTCCTGTCTGCACCCAAAAGTCGTGAATGCCAAGTGCAGACTCAAATGTGGGGAGGAAAATAAGTCATCAGTTCATTATACGTCTTGTGTATATCATTGTTAAATAACTACAGAAACATTTTTGAAGTTGTAACTAACTTCAATATCATTTTTACTCTTTTTCTTTTTTTTTTTTTGAGTTGGAGTCTCACTCTGTCGCCCAGACTGGAGTGCAGTGGCCGCTCCCGGCCACCGCAGCCTCGACCTGCTGGACTCCGGCGATCCTTCCGCCTCAGCCTTCCGAGTAGCTGGAACTACAGACGCGCGCTAATACGCATGGCTAGTTTTTTTGATTTATTGTAGAGATGAGGTCTCGCCAAGTTGCCCAGGCAGGTCTCAAACCCTCGGGCTCAGGCAATTCACTCACCTCAGCCTCCCAAGGCACCGGATTACAGGCTGAGCCACCCAGCCCGGCTACTCTTTTTATTTTCAAGTGTTTGTTTTTGATTATAGAGATGAGGTCTCACCAAGTTGCCCAGGGTGATTTTGAACACCTGGGCTCAGGTGATCCTCTCACCTGGGCCTCCCAAAGGGCTGAGATTACAGGCTTGACCCACTGTGCCCAGCCTATTTTATTTTATTTCATTTTATTTTTGAGTTGGATTCTCGCTCTTATCATCCAAGCTGGAGTGCAGTGGCACGCTCACGGCCACCGCAGCCTTGGCCTGCTGGACTCCGGTGCTCCTTCCACCTCAGCCTTCCAAGTAACTGGAACCACAGGCGCGTGCTACCATGCCCGCCTAATTTTTGGATTTATTGTAGAGATGAGGGCTCACCAAGTTGCCCAGGCTGGTCTCAAACCCCCAGTCTCAGGCAATCCTCTCGCCTCGGACTCACAAAGTGCTGGGATGACAGGATGAGCCCGATTTTTTTTTTGTGAGACAATGACAATAACAACGGGTGTCTCTCCCTGTGGAAGTTCAGAGACAAAATTGGTAACGCGGACAAGCCCACATGGAGAAGAGTGGAACAGAGAGTAAACTTGGGGATGCACGCCCATGACAAACAGATGCGATGACATTTATTTCATGTGCAGGATGAGGATTAAGTACATTAACAAGATGAGGCTGGGTCTGGTGGTTCACACCTGTCATCCCAGCACTTTGGGAGGCTGAGGCGGGAGGATTGCTTGAGCCTGGGAGTTCGAGACCAGCCTGGGCCACCTAGCGAGGCCGCAACTCTACTGAACAATAAAAAAATATTAAGGATCCAGTAGTGGAGACTGGACCTTAAGCCGCAAAGCACACCTTGGCGACTATAAGGGTCTCTTGTGAGGGTGACCTCGAGGAGGCTGGGAGAGGAGCAGTCCTTCCTGCAGAAGCCTGTGCGGTTTGGCCCCATCCTGCAGGCCGTTCGATCGAAGGAGCCTCCTGGGCATGTTTTCTCCTCCAAAGTGTCAACACACGCTCCGGGGAGCTGGGGGGGGCCCTGACGAAGCGTGCTGTCCTAACAAACTGACCAGGCTTAGAAGCGGCAGGCCCCAGATTAGCCGGGGACGGTGGCACAGGCCTGTTGTCCCGGCTCCTTGGGAGGCTGAGGCGGGAGGATGGCCTGAGCCCAACAGGTGGAGGCTGCGGTGAGCTGTGAGCGTGCCCCTGCATTCCAGCCTGGGCGACAGAGTGAGACCCCAATTCGAAAAAGTAAGTAAGCAAAAAATGAGGTTTTGCTTCTCATGGGAGGAGCACTTAGCAACAGGGAGCCCAACTTGGCCCCGCCATCCCCACATAAGCCCTTCCTGGGCTCCTGGCACCCTCCACCAAGGTGCCAGCTGGGTGTGGACCAGAGGCCTTCTGGGGCCTGGCATGAGACAAGCTCTCCCCCTCCACGGTGGGGGGGCCTCCCTCCCTCCCTCTCTCCTCCAGACACAGCCTGGACCGCCCCAACCTCCCTCTTCCCCCTAGGGCCTCAGCTTGCTGCCTCGCCAGCCTGGAACTCTCTCCCTCCCCTCTGACATGACGCCCTAAAAGTCACTTCCTCCAGGAAGCCCTCCCTGCCTAGTTCAGGGCTCCCTTGCACGCCTTCCTGGTTGCACACATCATGGCAACAATCATCTAAAAGACCCCCCCTCCTTCCTCCCCACCCCCCAGGGCCGCCTTGTCTCAAGCCTGTGCCAGCCCCAGTGAGTCACGACAAGGGCCGGCTTGACCCCAACCTGTGGGTCCAGGCTGGCAACCGGAGCAGACCTGCCACCCAGCCACCTGGCCAGGTCCCCCATCCCCCACCTCCCCACCCCTGGCCTGGAAGGAACTCCTGGGGCCCCGGCGGCCCTGCCTCCCCAGAAGGCGCGAAGGGGTCAAGCTGGCTGGGCCCGCGGTGGGTCCCCTTCCGGGACCCGGAGGAGGCGGCGGGGCGGAGGCCAAGGCGGCCCGAGCTCAGGGTTGTGCAAGCACCGCCATTCCTGTAACTCCGGCCCCGCCCGGACGCCTGCCGGCAGTGGTGGGGGCGGCCACGGGGGGAGGGGCGGAGGCCCGGCGGGGCGGAGGCGGGCGCGCCAGAGGGGTCCTGGTGCTCAGAGTAGGGGTGCGGGCGCTCCCCACCGCCCGCCCAGAGATGGCAGGGCCCGTCCCAGGTAACACAGCCGAGCCGCGAACCAGGCCCCTGCTCTGGCCTTGGCCTGTGTTGCTCCCACAGCCCGGGCTGTGGCTCGGCCAGCAGCAGGGACCCTCTCCCCCCACGGGGCAGCCGCCCCCACACCCAGCCTCTCACCCCCGTGTCTCCGAGCGGAGGGCGGCCCCCTCTGGGCTGGGCACACCCCCCCATCCCCCCCACCCCTAATCTCCATGTCTGGTCTGGCCTCCTGTCCTCCCCTGGGAACGCTGGAGTGTGGAAGAAATGAAGCCGGTTCTCGAAGGCCCCTCTCCCTCCCTCACAAGGTCGTTGTTCTCGCCCTATCCCCTCCCCCACCTCTGGGAGACACACAGACTCGGCTGCCCTGCCTTCCAATTTCATAGCTTGGGCACTTCTCCCCAAGCCTCAGTTTCCCCATCTGTACAGTGGACTTCAGAGAGACTCAGCCCCCGTCTGGCTCTGCCAAGGCTCCGGGCCCTCGCCTCTTCCTGGTCCCACAGATGTGTGCTCGGTCTGGGGACACGCCCCACCCCCCACCCCCAATCCCTGCTCTGGACTTGGCCCCACGGTCTGGACTTGGCAGCCCTCAGGGGGGGGTCCCCGTGGCCACACCTGGAGGGAATCAGCAGCTGGGAGCTGGCATCTCTGGAGGGCTGGGTGGTGATCGATCCAGATCCACGTGTCCCCTAGAACAGAGCTGGAACTTTCCATGAGAAAACATCCCATTGTACAGCTCATGATGCATGGGGAGAGGCGGCTTGTCACGCCACGCTGACAGAGAGAGGATTTCAACCCAGATAATCATACCGATGACCCTCATATGCTGTTGCGCCACCGTTTATTGGGCGCTTACTGCATGCCGGGCCATGAGCCAAGGGCTTTACAAGGCTGACCTACTTGAATCCAATGCCATACCTAAGAGGGAGATATAATGCTCTTCCTTTTCCAGGGAACAGAGAGGTTGATGCACTTGCCCAGGGTCACACAGCTGGTCACAAGCTGACCTTGAACTCAGGCTGCCAGCCTCTGGAGCCTGTGTTCTTGGCCAACCTCCCCCTGCCCTTGGCTGGAGACACAGGCTTGGCACGAGAGGGCCGGGGGGACCTTGGGTGAGTCACAGCAGGAGCTCCGAAGGGGGAAGGAAATATTTCCAGCACCGGAGGAGGGGGTCTCGGAGGGGATCTCAGAAGGGTGGAGCCTCGCTCCAGGGCACACAGCGCGAGCCAGGCCCCGTCCCCACCCCCTGCTCCCCGCGGGCAGATGGACAGATGCGATGTGCGCGCAAAGCCGGCCGAGCGCGGGCCCACGTGGCGACGCCGCCTGGACGGATGGCCGGACGAGACCTGGCCGCCGCGCGCTGCCTCGCCTTTCGGGGAAGGGGGGCCCGCGCGGACGTGCAAGTGCGTGCAAAATGGGGGGCGGGGGAGGCGGTGACCCTCCCCCGCGGGCGTCGGGCTGGAGGCGGAGGGAGGGGAAGCCCGCGTGGCCTTTGCTCCTCCCGCCCTGCGTGGTCCTCCAGGAAGGGCGGAGCGAGGGGGACTTATGCTCAGCACCCATCGCACCCCCACCCCACTCTCTTTTCTTGGGCTTCCAGGATTTAAACTGTCTAATTTTTTTTTTTTTTGAGTCGGGGTCTCACTCTGCGGTCCAGGCTGGAGTGCAGTGGCGCGATCACAGCTCACTGCAGCCTGGACCCCCTGGGCTCGCTCAGGTGACCCTCCGGCCTCCGCCTCCCAAATAACTGGGATTTCAGGCCTGCGTCACCACACCCAGCTATTTTTTTCTTTGAGGGGGAGTAGAGAGTAGAGACCAGCCTAGGCTGGTCTGGAACTTCGGGCCTCCAGTGATCTTCCTGCCTCCGCCTCCCAAAGCGCTGGAATTACAGGCAAGAGTCACCGCGCCTGCTCCGGGACTTATAACTTTCTAGGTCGGATGTCATTGTCACACTAGCTCTCTGAGGGAATCCTGGGATCCCATCCATTCCTCAAATGGGGAAACTGAGACTCATGGGAGAGACGCCCCTTGGGGAGGGTTGCAGGGGCGTGGGTGGGGAGGGGGGTCTCTCTCGGCCCTGCCTGTGACCCCCCCACCCGCCACCCGCTCCACCCCCTTCTCTTGCTCTCTCAGTGTGGGGTGTGCGCACAGGCGCTGAAGCAGCCCAGACTCCCCCCACAGGGATCCCTCCCCCCGCCCCGCCTTCCCCTACCTGCAGGGAGCCCAAGCTGCAGCCAGCGAGCCCACGTTTGCAAAATATCGTCTGAGCCTGAAATTGGGGGTGCTGGGTTTGAAGGGCTCGTTCCTCATTTCTCAGGATCTCAGGCCACACGGTGATGGCGGGGCGGCCTCAGGGGGGCTGGTGGGGCAGACAGCGGTCAGACTCGGGGAAGGGCGGTCTGGGGCAGAGAGGGCAGGCCCTCTGGAGATGCAGGGACCAGAGCCCTTGTGCGGCGGTGTGTGCGTGTGTCACTGTGAGTCCTGCCGTGGAGAGTGTGCTGCTGGTGTGTGTCTCTGGGTGCCCCTGTGTGTGTGTGCCAGGGTAGGCATGGGATTGTGTGTGTGTGTGTGTATGTGTACCCACCTGTCAGGACAAGTGTGGGGCCGTGTGTATGAGCGTGTCGTGAGCACACGTGTGTGCTGGTGTCTGGGTGACCACAGCTCAAGCCGCTTGTCCAGGCCTCCCTTCTCAGGGATGGCCTCGACCTCCCCCGCTGTCCCCAGCCGTCTGGCCGAGCCTCTGCCCTCTCAGCTGTGGAGGGAGGGGACGCCTCACCAGGCAGCTGTCAGGAGGCCCGGCCCCCAGGAGCCCAGTGAGTGGGGACCGGGCCGAGCCTCCCCATGGGAGGCTGGGAGCCCTGGGTGGAACACGAGGGCACCAGCAGCCCTCTGGAGAAGCCCCGGGCCTGTGACCATCCAGCGTCCATGTGTGCAGCCATCCGGGGTCCCCTCAGTGCCTTCAGGGTGAGGCAGCACCCCCGCCACCCACGTGAGGCCTCGGAGGGCAGAGCCTGCCACATTGGGTGCATCAAGCTGGAGCCATAAGGACCCCAGGACTCTGCGGCTGACATTTCCAAGATCCCTGGGAAGGGCTCGGGGACCCCGACTCCCCTCCGACCCCCGCCCCGCTCTCGACGATGGCTGCGGACTGTCCAGCTCCTCAGGCCCAAGGCCTCCACCTCCACTGCCTCCTCTTTCCTTCATCTCCGCGCACATCCCGTCGGCCGACAGACCCTGCTGGCTTGACCTCCAAAGCCCCCAGACCAGAGTCCCTCCCTCTGCCCATCCCGGGACGGCCCCACGTGGCCCAGGGTCCCCTCTGCCGCAAACCCGCTCCGCCTCCCTCTCCGCCCCCCTTCCTTCTCCCAAGATCCGCTGGTGCTGGGCCTGGGAGCCAGCCCTCCCAGGGTGTCCCGCCTCACTCCCCGCAGGGCCCCGCACTCCTTCCTCCGCACCCCCTCTCAAGCGCCCCTTGCTGGCACCTCCCAGAAGGTGAGCCCTTGGGGCCCTGAAGAGCAGGCGCTCATGTCAGATGGACCCCGGGCCCTGGGGAGGTCTCCCGGCTCTCCCTGTGGGATGCGGCACCTTCAGCCTGGGGCCCAGCCACACAGTGGCCCAAGACCTGCCTGGACTCACCTATAGTGGGGATATTGCACCCTCTGTGCGCCTTGTCTTGGAGTGGCCTGGTCTGAGCTGGCCCCAGCCACAGTCACCAAACCGTGTGGCAGAGTGATGACTGTGGGCGGCCTGCTTGCATCGCTGTGTCCAGAAAGTTCTTTCGTGGAAAACCATTGTGCATTTATTTTATTTCATTTTGAGTGGGTTCTCCTTCTGTCACCCAGGCTGGAGTGCAATGGCACAATCACAGCTCATCGCAGCCTCAACCTCCTGGGCTCAGGCCATCCTCCCATTCCAGCCTCCCGAGTAGCTGCAAATACAGGCACACACCACCACACCTGGCTGATTTTTAATTTTTGGTAGAGATAGGATCTTGCTATGTTTCCCAGGCTGGTCTCCAATTCCTGGGCTCAGGAGATCCTCCTGCCTCGGCCTCCCAAAGCACTAGAATTACTGTGCCTGGCCTCATTTGGAATGAACCTGTATAGTGCCCATCTCTGAAGACTCTGTCCCCACAGAATTCTCCCAAGTGTCCCGTAGAGCCAGCCCCCGCTGGGTGGTGACCCTGGAGATGGGCACCCAGCCCTGCGCCTCCTCCCCAGAGATAAGAACTTAACTTGTGTGGGTGGCATGACTGGAGGTGGAGTGCAGGGCCTGGGGTCTGCCTAGGCCTCCCCAGACCAGCTGAGTGCAGAGTAGGTACTCACTGAGTAGCTGTGGCCTGGCCCAATGGCTCACGCCTACAGTCTCAGCACTTCAGGAGGCCAAGGTGGAAAGATCGCAGCACAGAGAGACCTCATCTCTACAATACAAAATTTTTTTTTTTTTGGCGTTGGAGTCT
Organism: Cephalopachus bancanus; assembly: GCA_027257055.1. NCBI lineage: Eukaryota > Metazoa > Chordata > Mammalia > Primates > Tarsiidae > Cephalopachus > Cephalopachus bancanus. Next base: position 51,415 of record JAPVLO010002045.1, read on the forward strand.
GACTTGTTGCCCAGGCTGGAGGGCGGTGGCACGCTCCTGGCCACTGCAGCCTCGGCCTGCTGGGCTCGGGCCCTCCTTCCGCCCCAGCCTTCCAAGTAGCTGGAACTACAGGGGTGCGCCACCATGCCTGGCGAATTTTTATTTGTCTCTTTACTGTAAAGATGAGTTCTCACCAAGTTGCCCAGGCTGGTCACGAACCCCTACATTCAGGCAATCCTCTCGCCTCAACCTCCCATAGTGCTGGGATTACGGACTTGAGCCACCACGCCCGGCCTCTACAATAAATTTTTTTTGAGTCAGGGTCTCACTCTGTCGCCCAGGCTGGAGTGCAGGGGTATGCTCATGGCCACCACAGCCTCGACCTGCTGGCCTCAGGTGATTCTTCCACCACGGACACACGCCACCACACCCGGCTAACTTTTTGATTTATGTAGAGATGCGGTCCCGCCAAGTTGCCCAGGCTGGTCTAGAACCCATGGGCTTAGGCAATCCTCTCACCTCAGCCTCCCAAATACTGGGATTATAGGCGTGAGGCACTGTGCCCGGCCTACATAAATTTTTCAAAATTAGCTGGGTGTCATGGCATGAGTAGTCCCAGCTACTCAGGAGGCTGAGGCAGGAGGATCTCCTGAGCCCAGGAGGTCGAGGCTGAGGTGAGCCATGATCATGCCACTGCCTTCCAGCCTGGGCGACAGAGCGAGACCCCGACTCAAAAATAAATAAGTAGCTGTGACCTGGCTCAGGGAGAGGACAGAAGGATCAGTGAAGGTGTGGGTCCCAGTCACTGGGTCTCTCTCCAGTCCTCAGCTCTCCTGGGGTCCACAGCCTCGCTTCCCAGCTGGTGGGGGGGTGCCGCGGGTAGGGACTAGGTGTGTCACCCTGGCAGGGGACACCGCGGCTCTAGCTGTGGGGCCACGCAGACCTGCTTTTAGGCCTCCCCCCACCCCATGGCGGGCATGCATTCCAGAGCCTTGTGTTCCAGGGAAGGGGCAACCGCAGGCTGGGCTGGGAGCAGGCGCTGTAGAGCTGGGAGCATCTTCTCTAAGTGTAGTGACCATATTTTTCTGCACTGGAAAATTAGGACACAGGATGTAGCTGAGGGCTGACTCACATTTGTTCACTGAAGGAAAGGAAAAAATTTTACAGAGGTGTGGAGGCTAAAGCCTATGTCGTGGCCGGGCACAGGGACTCATCCTGTATTCCCAGCTTGAGAGCCCAGGAGTTCGAGACCAGTCTGGGCAACATGGTGAGACCTCGTCTCTACAGTAACTCAAAAAAATTAGCCAAGAGTGGTGGGGCGTGCCTGTAGTTCCAGCTGCTTGGAAGGCTGAGGCAGAAGGATCGTCTGAGCCCAGCAGATAGAGACTGTGGTGGCCGTGCACGTGTCCACACCAGAGTGAGACCCTGACTCAAAAGAAAAAGCCAGTTGTGGTGGCTCATGCCTGTCATCTCAGCATTTTGGGAGGCTGAGATGAGAAGACTGCCTGAGCCTAGGGGCTCAGGACCAGCCTGGGCAACTTGGTAAGACCTCGTCTCTACAATAAATTAAAAAATTAGCTGGGTGCGATAGCGTGTGCCTGTAGTTCCAGCTACTTGGAAGGTTGAGATGGGAAGATCACCTGAACCCAGGAAATCGAGGCCGCAGTGAGCCGTAATCATGCCACTACACTCCTACCTGAGTGACAGTGAGACTCTGACAAAAAAAAAGCAAGGTCTGGGAGGGGAAGTGACTTCTCCAAGGTCACGCAGGGGACGCATGGCACAGGACAGACTCAGAACCTCGGTCTGGCCCCAGGCCCCGTGCCCTCGTCCTCAGCGGCCGGCACACAGAGCCGCCCCTCGCATGGCCGTGGAAGTCGAGGGACGAGCAGACGGCCCCCCTCCTGCCTCTCAGTTCCAAGTCCCAGGCCTGGGTGGGGACTCCAGGTCCCGGGTCACAAGGTCAGCCACAAGGTCGGCCACAAGGTCAGCCACAGGGTCGGCCAGGGCCAGAAGGGCCCAGCTCAGTCCTGCTCAGGCCCAGCGGGGGAAGGAGGGGTTGCAACATCCGCAGAGGCTGACGTCTAGAGACGTCAGGGCCCCATCTGCGTGGGCCTCCTTTCCTGGGCCATGGGTCACACAGCAGCCACAGCCACACTTTCTTGTTTAAGGTCAGGGCTTCGATTTTTTTTTTATTTTTTTGAGTGGAAGTCTCCCTCTGTCGCCCAGACTGGAATGCAGTGGCACGCTCTCGGCCACTGCAGCCTCGACCCGCTGGGTTCCGGCAATTCTTCTGCCTCAGCCATCCAAGTAGCTGGAACTACAGGCATGTGCTCCCATGCCCAGCTGTTTTTTGTTTTTTGTTTTTAAGTTGGAGTCTTACTCCGTTGCCCAGGCCAGAGAGCAGTGGCACACTCACGGCCACCCCAGTGTCGACCTGCTGGGCTCCGGTGATCCTTTCACCTCAGCCTTCCAAGTCGCCGAAACTACAGGCACGCACTACCTCGCCTGGCTAAGTTTTATTTTTATTGTACAGAAGAGGTCTTGCCAAGTTGCCCAGGCTGTTCTCGAGCCTGCAGGCTAAGGCAAACCAGTCGCCTCAGCCTCCCAATGGGATGACAGGCTTGAACCACCGCTCTTGGCCTTTTTTTTTTTTTCTTTTTTTTGAGTTGGAGTCTCACTCTGTCGCCAGACTGGAGTGCAGTGGCCGCTCCTGGCCACCACAGCCTCGACCTGCTGGGCTCCTGCAATCCTTCCGCCTCAGCCTTCCAAGTAGCTGGAACTACAGGCGTGCGCTACCACGCCCGGCTGATTTTTGATTTATTGTAGAGATGAGGTCTCCCCAAGTTGCCCAGGCGGGTCTCGAACCTGCGGGCTCAGGCATTCCACTAACCTCAGCCTCCCAAAGGCGCGGGATTACAGGCTGAGCCACCGAGCCTGGCTTTTTTTTTTTTTTTTAAGGTCAAGTTCCCACTCCATCATCCAGGTTGGAGTGCAGTGGCGCAATCATGGCTCACTGCAGCTTCGACCTCCTGGGTGCAAGCAATCCCCCTCCCTCAGCCTCCCCAGGAGCAGGGACTACAGGTGTGCACCACCATGCCCAGCTAAGTTTCTTACTTTTTTGCAGAGACGAGATCTTGCGATGTTGCCTACTTTGCTGGTCTCAAACTCCTGGACTCAAGCGATCCTCCCGCCTCAGCCTCCCAAAGTGCTGGGATGACAGGCGTGAGCATCAGGACTCTGAGATGTGGCTGTGCACCCCAGGAAGAGGGCGGCCCCCTGCCCCTGCTTCTTCCCGTGACTGCACTGCCGCTGCTCCAGACCCATCGGTGGCGTTGAAAAAAGTCCCCTGGCCTCACTAATCATCAGGAAATGCAAGCCCAAGCCTTGAGGAGATGCCAGCCACCCACCAGGTAGGCTCCTCCCAAGACACAAGAGGACAGGGACTGGGGAGGTGGAGGAATCCGGACCTTCCCGCACTGCAGAGGAGAATGGAAAATGGTGCAGCCGCTGTAAAAAAAAACATCCCGGCAGTTCCTCAAAAACATTAAAAAGCAATACCATATGACGGAGCGTTTCCCCTTCTGGGTATTGAAAGCAAGAAGGCTCGAAGGCAGTTCGCATGCCCGTGCCATGGCAGCAGGACTCTCAGGAGCCAGGTTCTCAGTAACCTCGATGCTCAGGAGGCAGAGAAAACTCGAGTGTCCTTCAGGACATAAGTGTACAGACAACATCTGGGACGCACAGTGGAATATCAGTCGGCCACAAAAAAGATGGAGAATCCGGGCCTGGCAGCTCAAGCCTGTCATCCCAGCACTCTGGGAGGCCGAAGTGAGAGGAATGCATGAGCCCTGGGGTTCAAGACTAGACTGGGCGACATGGTGAGACCTCGTCAGTACAATAAATCAAATAATTAACTGGGCATGGTAGCGTACCCCGCTAGTTCTGGCTCCTTGGAAGGCTGAGGAAGAAGGATGACAGAGAGAGTGCCACCGCTCTCTGGCCTGGGCGACGGAGAGAGACTCCAACTCAAAACAGAAAAAAAAAAAGGGTGGAGGCTCTAGGCCGGGCCTGGTGGTTCACACCTGTAATGCCAACACTTTGGAAGGCCAAGGTGGGAGGACTGCTGGAGCCCAGGCGTTGGAGACCAGCCTGGGCAGCACAGCGAGAGCTTGTCTCAACAAAAACATTTTTAAAATTAGCCAGGCATGCTGGTGTGTGCCTGGAGTCACAGCGACTCGGGAGGCTGAGCCAGGAGGATCGTCTGAGCCCGGGAGGTTGAGGCTGTGGTGAGCCAGGGTTGTGCAGCTTGCACTCCAGCCTGGGTGACAGAGCGAGACCCTAAGGAAAAAAAAGAAATGTTTTTGGGGGTGGTGTCAGTGTTGTTTTTGTAAAAGCAACACAGCCTTGTTGTAAAACACGAGTTAATTCCAGCAATGCTGGCAAAAAACGACAAGGAAGAAGGTCGCCGTCCCCAGCGTGGCTCAGCCTGCGAGGGAGCTGTGGGTCCACGTCCTTCCGCAGGTGGCAACATCCCTCTCGATCAGGTCAGGAAAGTCTCTGCCGTTCTTGCTGGAGGTGGGTGTATCTTTCCAGAACAGAAACAAACAGTCCCCGGCCCCTTCCCCGTGGGGTGGGAGGCTGCGTTTCGGCTGCATGGGCAGGTTTCCAGGCCTGGTACCAACCCAGCCGGCGTTAAGGGTGTCCCCACTCCCCGTGAGAGGCCCATCCTCACCCCCGGACGTCAGTTCCCGCCATTGGACACCCCGGATCGGGTCGTCAGTGCAAAGCCAAGTCAGCCCCTCTCCGCTTTCTTGTTCTGTCTCCCACCCCTGCCCACTACCTGGATCAGCAACAATGACTTTCTTTTCTTTTTTGTGAGTTGGAGTCTCACTCCGTCACGCAGGCTGGAGTGCAGTGGCACGCTCCCAGCCACCGCAGCCTCGACCTGCTGGGCTCTGCAGATCCTTCCACCTCCGCCTTCCAAGAAGCCAAAACTACAGGAATGCGCTACCATGCCCGGCTAATTTTTTAATTTTATTGTAGAGATGAGGTCTCGCCAAGTTGCCCGGGCTTGTCTCAAACCCGCGGGCTCAGATAATCCACTCATCTTGGCCTCCCAAAGTGCTGGGATGACAGGCTGCGCCACCGGGCCTGCCTATCTGGCTAATTTTTAAATGTTCTGTAGAGGCAGGGTCTTGCCATCTTGCCCAGGCCAATCTCAAAGTGCTGGCCTCAAGCAATCCTCCTGCCTTGGCCTCCCACTATGGCCATGAACCACCACGCCCAGCCACGACTTCTCATACCTTCAGGGCCTAGCGGTTTGCAGGGAGGATCCCAGTTCTTGGTCAGGGAAGGGAGGTAGCACTGGGCCCAGTTTGCAGGTAAGGAAACTAAGGCTCTGAGAAGTCAGGCACAGGCACAAAATGGGAGAAACCTCTCAGCCTGGCATGCTGTGCCTGGGGGCTAGATCAACTTCCCCCTCCCACCCCCATTTTAGAAACTCATGTCATATTTTCGTGTCTTCCTCAGTTTCTCCTTTGAGCCTGGCAAGCTGTAGAGGTAGGTCAGGGAGACCTTGAAACCTCCCAGACTGGCACAGCCTCTCACGTGGAGGGGGTTTGGCCCTAGAAGACAGGGAGTTAGCCCTTGGCCCCATCCCACAGAGGGGAAATTTTTTTTTTTTTTTTTTTTTTAAGTCTCGCTCTGTTGTGCAGACTGAAGTGCAGTGGCCGCTCCCGGTCACCTCACGCAGCCTGCTGGGCTTTCTGGCGATCCTTCCGCCTCAGCCTTCTGAGTAGCCGGAATTACAGGCGCGCACTACCACGCCCCGCTAATTTTTTTATTTATTGTAGAGATGAGGTCTCGCCTACCCAGGCGGGTCTCGACCCACGTGCTCAGGCAATCCACTCACCTCAGCCTCCCAAAGGCGCGGGATTACAGGCTGAGCCACGGAGCCGGCTAAGAGGGGAAACTTGAAGCTTGGCGAGGAGGGGCTTGTCCAGGCCCCCCAGAAAGCAGATGTGGCCTTGGGCTCAGACCCTACTGGGACCAAGGCCCCTTCCTCACTGGGCCGCCTTCCCCCAATCCTCTGGTCCCTCTCCTCCCCTGTCCTCTGGAAGATTTCCGTGGTCCTGATTGGGGTGCCAGACTGTCAGCCGTCGACGACGGCGTTTTTTAAATCCTAGTCTCACTGACTTATGTGATTATTATTTAAGGCAGAGAAGAAGGCTGGAGCAGCCAGCTGGTGACCCCGGGCGGGGCCGGTCGCCCAGCTCCGCCCAGCTCCAACCGAGGAGGACTGCGGGGGTTGGAAGGGAAGGGAGGGCAGAAGAGGAGGAGGGGGCGTGGGGAGGAGGGGGAGGAAAGGAGAGGGGGAGGATGGAGAAGGGGGAAGAGGGCAGGAGAGGGAGGGGGAGGAAGGCGACGGGACTGGGAGGAGGGCAAGGAGGATGGCGAGGAGGAGCTGCACAGAGGAATAATTAACCAAGGAAATGCAAAAAGAATTTAGAAATTCTCAATGTCTCTGTAAGGTAAACGAAACCAGACCAGGCAAAACGGCAACAAAGGAGGCAAGACTCAATACTTATTTTTTCCAGCGCGCCCCTCCGGCTCCCCCCAGGACCCCCTTCCCCCGCCGCGGGTCCTCGTGGGCGCGGGCCCTGCCTCTCCTCCCTCCCGCACCCCTTTGCCGCCTCCTTCTCTCTCCCCGTCTCGGCGGTGGCGCTGGGACTGTCTCTCCCCGTCTGGCCCTCTCCGTTCTGTCTCGGTCTCTCCGTGCCTGGGAGGGGGTCTCTTTGTGCCTCCCCCTCCTTTCCCGTCCCCACGTCCTCTGCGCCACGTCTCTCCCTCGGTCTCTCCCTCGTGGGCGCGTCTCTGTCTCTTGCTAGCGGAGACCGAGCGACCTGCGTCTCCCCTGTGCGTTTCTGCCTCGCGGTCTCCCCCCCGTCTCTGTCTCTGCACCCCCCCGTGTCTCTCCCATCCAGGGACCCCAGCACTCGCGACAGGGCCGGGGACACGAGGTCGCAGAAGCCCCCAGAAGGCTCCCGGGAGGGGACGGAGCCGTTCCCCCTCAACGGGCGGCTCGGTGGGCGGGGCCGTGGGAGCCCCGCCCCCTCCTCCGGCCGCCGGGCGGAGTCGCCTCAAGTGGGATTTCCGAGGCGCCTGGGCTGGGAGGTGGCTTCGGCGGATGTCAGGGGTCGCGGCAGGGGGCACGGGGCTGAGTTCTCGTCCCTGCTCGGCCTCTTTTGGCCGCGGGGAGCCTCGAGCCCCCCCATCTGTGCACGGGTGATGGCCGCACCCGCCTGCGGGGCTGATGTTCACCCTTTTTGCGCCCAGATGGGCAAAAGGAGATGTCGAGGGGAAGTCTGGTGGGCACGGAAGGGACGTTGGGGGGGAAGTCCTCCAGGTTGCCCAAGCTCAGCACAATCTTTCCTCCCCGGTGTGCTCTTTCTGGGGGTGGGTGCTCTGAGATGCTACCCCTTAGCGCCCCCAGCCCAGCGCCTGGCCCAGAGCAGGTCCTGGGTTGCCTCTGGGAGGGCCCGACACGCTCCCGTTCTCTCTCCTTGTCCAGGCTGGGGAAGCAGTCCCAGAGAGGCCAGGTGGATGGGGGCTGCTTGCCTAAGCCTGTGCCTGCCCCTCACCTTGAGCCATTTCTGGGCTGCCACAAAAGCTGGGGGTGGGGCATGTTCGTTCGTTATGCAGGGGCCCCTGAACAGTGTCCTCGGAGTCGCCTGCTGGAAGGGCCTCTTGAGACCCACTCCCTGCTTCCTGCAACTCAAAACCAAGTGTTGCCAACGGAGGCTCACACCTGTAATCCCAGCACCTTGGGAGGCCCAGCGGAGAGGACTGCTTGAGCCCAGGACCTCCAGAACAGCCTGGGTAACACAGTGAGGGCTCGTCTCTACAGAACAATTTTTAAAAATTAGCCGGGCGTGGCGGCGGCTAAAAGACAGAGAGAGAGAGAAAGGAAGGAAGGAGGATGAAGCCCTTGCCACAGAGGACTGACAGGCCTTGGGCTGAGGCCCAGAGACCTCAGGCAGGAGACCCCAGTTTACGAAAAGAATGTCTCTGTGTGTGTTGCATCGGGAAGGGCTGAGGGGGAGGTCGAGGCTGTGGTGAGCTGTGATTGTGCCATCGCTCTCCAGCCTGGGCGAAAGAGTAAGACCCCGACTCGGAAAAAAAAGGAAAAACAAGTGTTCATTCAGTCAGGGAGCACAGCCCTCCTGGGGAGCACAGACCCTTCCTTGCCCAGCCCCCTCCCTGGAGCTGCTGGGCTGGAGTAGAAGCTGGAGCTCGCTGGAGGAGCCGCCCTCTGGGGAAGGACTGGGATCACTGGGAAGGCAGCTATTTACAGTCCCAGCAGCCCCTTCTGGCCGGCTCCAGGCCACAGCCAGGCGGGTTCTGTTTGAAGCTCCCCGCCCCAATCCCTTGCAGGCAGTGACTTCTCCAATCCGGTCCTGGGGCTGTGTCCTCAGGCTGTGTCCTCAGGCTGCCTCCAGGGCCAGGTCAGGCCAGAGGCAGAACTCTCAGGGGCCCCTCCCTCCCGGTCCCCAGCCCCCTGGTTGGGCGCGCACATGGTGCACACACGCACCCTTCCCGGTGCAACTCACACAGAGACATTCTTTTCATGAACTGGGGTCTCCTGTCTGAGGTCTGTGGGCCTCGGCCCGAGGCCTGTCAGTCCTCTGTGGCAAGGGCTTCTTCTTCCTTCCTTCCTTTCTTCCTCCTCTCTCTCTCTCTCTGTCTTTCTTCCTTCGTCAGGGTCTCATTCTGTCACCCAGACGGGAGTGCAGTGGCACGATCACAGCTCACCATAGCCTCGACCTCCTGGGCTCAGGGGATCCTCCCGCCTCAGCCTCCTGAGCAGCTGGAACCACAAGCACGTGCCACCACACCCAGCTAATTTTTTTATTTTTTGTAGAGACAAGGTCTCACTATGTTGCCTAGGCTGGTCTCGAACTCTCAGGCTCAAGCGATCCTCCTGCCTAGGCCTCCCAAAGTTCTGGGATGACAGGCGTGAGCCACCATGCCTGGCTTGTGGGAAGGATTTCTCCAGAAACCTATGACCCCTCCCACAGGTTCTGGACTCTGTGCCCCACTCCTCAGAGCCCTAGGGCCCCCCACATGTGTCTAGAACCCAAAGCAGCCTATGAATGGACAGGAAGAAAAGGTGGTAGGGAGGGGTCGTGGGCCTGGAAGGAGGGGATTGTCAGACGCCCAGTGCAGCCCTGCGGGGTCTCCTCCCCTGCGGGGGTTCCGCCCCGCAAGGGTCGTGAGATTTCCTGAAGGAGAGACAGATAGGCGAAAGACGAAAACATTATACTCGGACACCTGCTTCCTGAACAGATGACAATTTAACGTCAGCTAAGGGAAAGCTTTTATACTATTTGTAAAGGGGCAAGACAAAGAAAATTCCTTCACGTACATATCCTCCACAAGTTACCACCATCTAGTGGTCTTAGCAATAAACAAGCCAAGAACCCTGTAAACATTCAGATAATTAGTCCTATTCATAAGGCCAAAGATGATAGTTTTAGTCCAAAGTCCCAAATTACAGTCCTTGAACTGTCTCCAGAAAGTTTAGCAGTAGTCTTCCTTCTGGGGCTTTATGGCCTTCAGAGTTCTGTAATCGCCTTTCTTGTCCAGGTGTCTTCGTTACTTTTCTCTTATCCTGCAGTGCTTGTTTCTAAAGAAAACTCAAAAGAAGCTTTTAGTAATGTTTCCCAGGCCCCCAAGGTTGCTTTCTGTCTTTAGCTAAGTTATCATAAAAGTGTCTGATTAGTATATTATGAGTTCAGTGAAAACCCACTCTATAAATGTTAACTTAGAGTTTTAACTGTTGAATTAAGTAAAAACCTTAACGATTAATCTTTATCCTAAGTCGGTGAAAACAGTGTTATAAATCACCTACATAACTTCTAGATAAGTGTTAGAACTTATAATGAGCTCTTAATAAACTTACTATAAACTTGTGCTTCTAAAGAACCTTATGTCTAAACACTAAACTGCATAATCCTAAATCAAATAAGGAGTGAATATACTTATATCATTTATTACTTAAGCAATATCTAGTAACTTATAACCAAGTGAAAGAAAGCATTCTTGATGTGCTTCAGAGTTTAACCCTTGCATATGTTAGAAAAGGCCAAGCGGCATAGTGGGAAAATGGAAAAATGAACCATGACATTCTCAGGTTAGCTGTGAGTACTTCGTGTAAACATGCCATCTTCTTCTTCCACAACTGCACAGAATTTCTTCAGCTGTACCAACAGCAAAGACGGAAGACAAAAGGGTCTCAGCTGCCCGGACTTGCTTTATAGCCAGGGGGTCCTCAGCGCACCTGGACTTTGTCAATCAGGCGGGCCTCCAAGGCTGGCTCCCAACACTCCCCTTCCCACTGCTGGGCTATGTGCCCGGGCTCCTGGACTCAGCCTGCCCCTGGTGGAGGTGAGGCTGGAGGCTTTACCACACCCGGGGTGCCCACTAGTGAGAGGAAGGTTGGCATGAGCTGTCTCCAGGACCCTGTGGTGGCTCATGCTTGTAATTCCAGCATTTTGGAGGCCAGGTGAGAGGATCCCTTGAGTCCAAGAGCTCGAGATCAGCCTGGGCAACATAGCGAGACTTTGTCTCTACAAAAAGTAAAAACTAGGCTGGGCTTGGTGGCTCAGTCTGTAATCCCAGCACTTTGGGAGGCCAAGGTGAGTGGGTTGCCTGAGCCCGCGGGTTCGAGACCCACCCACTTGGGGAGACATCATCTCTACAATAAACCAAAAAAATTTAGCCGGGCATGGTAGCGTGCGCCAGTAGTTCCAGTTACTTGGAAGGCAGAAGGATCGCCGGAGCCCAGCAGGTTGAGGCTGTGGTGGCCGGCTGTGTGCCACTGCACTCCAGTCTGGGTGACAGAGTGAGACTCCAACTCAAAAAAAAAACAACAACAACAGCAAAAAAAAGAAAAACAAACAAAAATAAAAATAAAAACTTTAGCAGCACACGTGGTAGCACATGCCTGCAATCCCAGCACTTTGAGGGGCCAAGGCAAGAGGATCCCTTGAACCCAAGGGTTTGAGATGAGCTTGGCTTGGGCAACACAGCGAGAACTCATCTCTACATTTAAAAAAATTATCCAGGCACGCCTGTAGTCCCAGCAACTCGGGGGGCTGAGGCGGGAAGATCGAGTTGGCAAGTGTGAGCCCAGGCAGGTCCCAGCCTCAGAACCCTGCAGCTGCCTCGATGGTTGTCGGAAAGGGCTTCAAAGCGCGTGCCTTCTTTGAGCGGAGTCTAGAAGGCTCTTCCCGAATGGAAGAGGAGGCAGAAGGCCCCCCCAAGCACAGCGTTTATCGGCTGCCGTGGGACCAGCCATCCAAACACAGTGGCTTGAAACAGCCATGGGCTAGACTCTCTTGGGACTCTGGGGTTGGCTGGGCTCAGCAGGGCGGCTCTTGCTTGGGCTCAGAGAGTGGCAGAGGCTGGAGTCCTCTGAAGCCTCCACGGACCAGGGGCCCATGATGGCCTCTTTTTGGTGCTCACAGACACCCCCCAACAGAGTAGCCCCAACAGTGCAGCCTCGATTTCTGGTGTTGCAGCTCAGGGCTCCAAGAGGCAGGAGGCAGGACTGCCAGGCCAGCTAAGGGTCACCCCGGAACTGTCACCGTGTGACTCCACCAACCCCCACTGGTCAGCACAATCATGTGGCCTACTCAGATGAAAGGCAGCGGGCACCGAGCCCACCTCTTCAGGAAGAGAGGTCAAGGAACTCGGGGCCACAGATGCTAGTACATATGGAGTTCATGGCTAAGTACATGGTGGGAAAGGTTGGATGAAGCAAAAGGTGATTTCCTACAGGACTTCTCAGGCTTTACATCCTGGTGTGGACCATTGATCTCCGGCCCAGGGAAGGGGTCTGAGGAATTTCCCAAGCTGATTTCTGGGAGCGGATTCTGGTTTGACTGTCTCCAGTGGGGGTGCCGGGCCTGGGAGGCTGGGGGCACTGAGGCTCCTCTCCACACCCCACTCTGGGCCACACTGTTCCAGAACCTTCCAGAGCACCATGCGTGAATATGACGTGTGGAGATGCCTGGGGAGCTGCCCGGGTCTGCCACCCAGGGCCGCCTCCCCTGAGCATCTGGGCCTCCTCACCCTACCCCAGGTGGCCAGGGCCTCCACCTCCCTGGCTCTCTTCTCTGACTCTCTTCTCCCGTCCTGCTAGGGGATGCGGGCTTCCACCCCTGGGGCTCCTGGCATGCCCCTCTGGAGGGCAGAGCGAGGCGGATGGTGGCAGGGCCTCACTGCCTGACTGTGCCCACCCAGCGAGAGCCTTCCGTGGGGGAGGGGAAGGCACCTCTCGCCAGTAGGGTGTGAGAACACGCCTCTGGGAAGGAGCTGGTCTTCACTGGGCATCCACTGGGTGGGCAGGCCCTGGGCCAGCAGGTGCCACGCACGGCCCCGTCATCCTCTCTGGCCTCCGGGTGCCCGTCTGTGAAGTGGGGGTGCTAACGGCACCCACCGCATAAGGCTCAGTGCGGATTAAATAGAGTAACAGGAATGGAATTAAGAGACAGAGACCCAGGCCGGACACGGAGGCTCCGGCCTGTCATGGCAGCACTTTGGGAGGCCGAGGCGGGAGGATGGCTTGAGCCCAGGAGTTCAAGACCAGCCTGGGCAACATAATGAGACTTTGTCTATACAAAAAAGTAAAAAGTTAGGCATGGTGGTGTATACCTGCAGTCTCAGCTACTCAGGAGGCTGAGGCAGGAGGATTGCCTGAGCCCAGGAGGTCGAGGCTGCAGTGGCCGTGAGCGTGCCACAGCACTCCAGCCTGGGCGACAGAGGGAGACCCCGACCCCAAAAAAAAGAGTTGAGTCTCAGGACAGCACCGCATTTTGATACATGTGAACCCTTAGCGCCGCCGTGCACTGTCCAGCCCGGTTGTATTCTGCTGGCATGTGGCTGGGAGGCCACATCGGTCTTTAGTATCAGAACATGCCATGGCTCCCCATTACTGCCCCGAGGACATAACGCCAGCTAATTTTCTTTTCTTTTTCTTTATTTTTTGAGTCAGAGTCTCGCTCTGTTGCCCAGGCTGGAGTGCAGTGACACAGTCATGGCCACCGCAGGCTCAACCTATTGGTCTCCGGAGATACTTCCGCCTCAGCCTTTTAAGTAGCTGGAACTACAGGAATGTGCTACCATGCCCAGCTAGTTTTTAATTTATTTATTGTAGAGATGAGGTCTCAGCAAGTTGCCCAGGCTTGTCTTGAACCTCTGGACTCAGGCAATCCTCTCACCTCGGCCTCCCAAAGTGCTGGGATGACAGGCTTGAGCCACCGCGCCCCGCCAACCAGCTAATTTTCAAAGCTCTGATCATCATCACCTGTCTTTCTGGATCTCCTGGTGAGGCCGCCCTGTCCAGTGGCCACGCCAAGCTCCTCAGGGAGGCAGGGGCTCCTGGCAGCTGATACACCCCCCAGCAGGCCCTGCAGCCCCACGCCCAAGCCGCTAGCTCCCCCCCACAAGTGGCACCAATCCCAGTGCCTGTAGTGATGGCTCTTTCCCCCAGGGGCTTGTGGGTCACGGGGTACTTGGGCATGAGGGTCACCTGGCGGCAGGCCCGGGTGAGGCTCCCAGGGGCCGTTCAGTCCCATCGGCTCAGGAGTGGGGCCAGGACCCACATGGTCTCAGCGTCCCTTAATTCTCCTGTCTCCCCTGGCTTAACACCCCCCTCCCCCAATTGTGTTGTGGAAACAGAGGAGAGCATTTGTTCTTTCAAAAAATAAAATAGCATTTTCTTCATTTACAAAAGTAATACATGGTAATTGTGGATAATTTTGAAATTAAGAAAAACCAAAGAGACAATTCTGAATGATCTATAATTCACCACCCATCGTCACTGCATGGCATGTGGAGCTTGGCGTCTACACACTTTCCAAGCATGGGTGGCCCTGGCTGTCTGGGAGGGGCTCGCAGGACACACTCTGTCTTCTTTTCTTTCTTTTCTTTTGAGTCGGAGTCTCACTCCTTCGCCCAGGCTGGAGTGCAGTGGCATGCACATTCAGGGCCATCCAGGGCTGATTTTCTGGACTCCACGATCCGTCTGCCTCAGCCTTCTGAGTAGCTGGAACTACAGACGCACCCTACCACGCCCGGCTACTTCTATTTTATTTTATTTTATTGTAGAGACAAGGTCTTGCCAAATTGTCCAGGCTGGTCTTGAACTCTCAGGTGCAGGCCTCCCAAAGTGCTGGGTACAGGCTGAGCCACTGAGCCTGGCCTTCTTTTTTTAGAGATAAGGATCTCACTATGTTGCCCAGGCTGGTCCCGAGCTCCTGCACTCAAGCAATCCCCCTGCCTCAGCCTCTCAAAGAGCTGGGTTGACAGGCGTGAGCCCCCACACCGGCCTCCGTGGATATTTTCTTGGAGGAAGTACGTTGGTGCTTCTCCCTTCTCAAACATTCTGGTGGGGGAGGGACCCTCTTCACCCTCCTCTGCAGATGAGTAAACTGAGGCAGGGGCCTCTCCTGAGTCCCATAAACCCTGGCCTCTTCCTGCCATACCCTCTCACGGGTCCCTGCTGGGTGAAGACATTCCTGTCCCGGATGTTGGTCCTGCATGGAGCATGTGGTCCCGAGGCCCGGCTGGGCACACAGCAGCCTCCGTCCGCCCTGCCCTTGACCTGCAGGCCGGTCTTCCCTGATGAAAGATGAGGTGTGCCGGCCTCACTCCACCATGGGAAGCTCTGGGGGCCCGTGGTGGGGCCTCGGGGAGGCGGGGGGAGGAGCGAGAGGGTCTTCCAGCTCAGGGGGAAGTGGGGCTCAGCTGAGAAGTGGAGGAGCAGTGCACACGGGCAGGGAACCTCTGGCTTCCCAGTGCCCACGGCAGGAGACCTGGCCAGTGAGCGTGAATCCTTCGGGGGAAGCCCTTGGTGCAGGCAAATGCGGCCATGGCAGCAGATGCTATTAAAAGCAGTTCTCATTATGGGACCATTAATTATTACTAGGATTGGACGAATAAACGCCGGGAAAGCCTAGCTGGGCCCGACTCAGATGTGGCCTCTCAAGCAGGTGGCTCCTGGCTCTTGTCCAGGAGACCCAGCCACCAGTGTCCCATCCATCGGAGAAGCGGTGACCGCCCGAGGGCACCTCGTAGATCTGCTTAGGAGAGGTGAAGGTGGAGGCTGGGGGCAGGAGCTCACGTCTGGGATCCCAGCACTTGGGGAGGCCAAGGCAGGAGGATCGCTTGAGCCCAGGAGTTCGAGACCAGCCTGGGCAACATAGCGAGACCTTGTCTCTACAAATAATAATAATAATAATAATAGCTGTGTGTTGGGAGCCAACATCTATAGCTACATGGCTGAGACCTGTAAAGGCCCATCTGGAAGATCGCCTCTGACATAGGATATCAGTTATACCTATAATATTGGCGTGTGATTAGTGACCAGTGTGCATACATGGCAGTAAAACTTATAAGTAAAATCTCTGTACACCTGATGAAAGGTTATACAGCAGAATGACCTTGTCCTTTCTAAATCTTACTTCTTTCTAGATATTTTTTAACTTCTATTCCTGGTAGACTGGTGAGTCAGCTCTTGTTCCCAAAGGCAGTTCCTCCTAGGATTAAGATTAGAAACTAAATTATCATAATAGTTTTATTGCCCCGCCTTTTAGCCGGGCAGGGCGTTTTTCTTCAGCTCTTGTTCCCAAAGGCAGTGTCTCCTAGGATTAAGATTAGAAACTAAATTATAATAGTTTTATTGCCCCGCCTTTTAGCCGGGCAGTGCGTTTTTCTTCAGGACGTTTTTCTAGTTTCGTTACATGCCGAAACTGTTTGCTTCAGCCCGTGGCCATTTCCATAGTAACTGCGCAGTCCATTATCCAAGAGTGTGGCAGACACTATTTGATTTTTAGAATAGACTTGTTCAGATAAAACATTCATTTAAGACGATATAATTTCCATCAGAAAGATTTAAACAGTAATAAGCATTCATAGAAAACTTTTAGGTTTTGTTTAAGCTTTTTAAGTTTCCTTTTCTCAGATTATGACTTTAGTTCCTGTTCCTGTAGGCCAATTTTAAGATCCTTTGATTAGTATACCGAAACTTTCCCAACGCTGTAGTTTTTGCTTCTAATATGACAATAGGAAATTTTACACGTAGCCATGTATTAATATACTAGGAAAAAAGATTTAAGTTTTGGGTTAAAGTCATAGATTTATTAAAATAGAATGAGAATTATAGTGTTATGATTCTAAAATCATACGTCAATGATAATTATTAGATTTGATGATAAGGTATTAGCTTAATGAGATATAGCATAGTATTAAAGCCCAAACACTAGATCATGAAACTCATATAAGTCATGGTAAGAAATAAGTTTTGAATTAATTGTTGTAGAATTACAGGCCACTATGTTGAATCGTAATAGGTTAATGGAAAAAATAAAAATTAAGTCATTTAAGTAAACTTATAAATTATAGTATAGTGATAATATCAATCATTAAAAAATATTAGGAGTCAGTGAACTTGGATTGAACCTAGAGTTAACTAAGAAAGTTTTTGTATTAATCAGGGTTTAGAACAAAAAGTATAATATGAATGATTTGTTGAACACTATGGAAGACACTTTTAAACGAACTGTATTTGTGCACCTGTGACCTTGATGTGAGATTTGTAAGGCACGCATGCTTGGAGCTTGCAAGTCTCGTGATGGTCTTGTGATGCATAGTTTGTAAATCGCAATATACATCAGGAGTTTGTACGCCCCCAGCAAGTGATTATCACACTGCTGGAGGGTATGAAAAATGGTATATAAGTTGGAAGGAGTCCGAATAAAATTTGGCTTCAGTCCTGATCAGACTGTTCCCAGAAGAAACTGCCTCAGAGTGGTCTCTTCTCGCCGTCCGGATTCTCTGGAGCGGGTCCTAACCCTTCCCCCTTTGGTCGGGGCTGGTACCCCGGCAGCTGTGTGTGGTGGTGCTGCTACTGGGGAGGCTGAGGCAGGAGGATTACTTGAGTCCAGGAAGTCGAGGCTGCGGTGAGCTGTGATGGTGCTACCTCACTCCAACCTGGGTAGCAGTGAGACCCTGAAAAATAAAATAAAATAAGGAGGGAAGTGGGAGGGGAGGGAGAAGAAGGAAGGGAAAGGCAGAGACAGAGAGAGAGAGAGGTGTGACTGCACAGAAACTGTCTCTAAGTAGGAAACCCAGGAGAAGTGGGCTTTGCCTGGGGTTGGGGGGAAATGGACCTGGGGTCCTCCGCCCCTGCAGCACTGTCCTGCACAACTAGCTGATGTGTCTCCCAACATCCCCTGCGATGCCCAGCCGTGAAGACACTACTTTTTTTGGTGGGGGGGTTGGAGTCTCACTCTGTTGCCCAGGCTAGAGGGCAGTGAAAAGCTCATGGCTATCACAGCCTCGACCTGCTGGGCTCAGGCGATCCTTCTGCCTCAGCCTTCCAAGTAACCAGAACTACAGGTGCATGCCACCATGCCCAGCTAATTTTTTGGTTTATTGTAGAGATGAGGTCTCGCCAAGTTGCCCGGGCTGGTCTCGAACCCATGGGTACAGGCAATCGTCTCGCCTCAGCCTCCCAGAGTGCTGAGCCACCCCGCCCGACCTTCTTTGTCTTACTATATGAGTGGCTGGGAGAGAGGAGATACTCTTCCTAGAACTGACTTTAGTCTGGGGTGGCCGCGCAGCCGGGGCTGGGGCGGGGCCGGAGGTCCTCGATCATGCTGCCATGGCCCATCCGAGTGTTCACCAGGAACAGCCACTGGGCTCGACCCCCAGCGTGGCTGCAGGGTGAGCGTGGGGCAGGCCTCGGTGGCCAGGCCTAGGCCTATGGCCCTGGAGGAGAAAGGCCGCCAGCCACTAGGACGGCGGCGGCGTCGAGGGCGAGCTCGGGTCGGAGGCCCAGGCAGCCAGTCCACGCGGCTGGCGGCCTGCAGGCGCGCGCATGTCAGGCCCATCTTCGAGTGCAGGCCGCCGAGGCCCCCGGCTTCTCCGTCCGGGCGGCAACGGCGCGCGCGGCCGAGAACGGGTTCCAGGCCCTGGCGCAGTGTCCGGGCGGGACCGTGGAGCACTCGTCCTGTGGCCCGCCGCCCGGCCGGCGCCCCAACGCCCCTCGCCGGCTCCCCACGCAGAGGGCCACGCCGAGGCCCGGCTCGGGGCTGGAGGTGGAGGCCGGGCGGTCGGAAGGGGAAGCCCGGGGGGGGGGGGCGGTCGCACGCCCCGCGGGCTCGCACTTCCGGGGCTCGGTTCCGCGCCTCCGAGGGCGGCGGGGCCCCTGACCCCCGGAAACCCGCCAGAGCGCAGGCCCCGCCCCTCTCCGAGTGTCGCCGGCCCCCGCAGGCCGTCTCCGCCGAGGTGAGCTCTCAGGGGAGGGGGGCGCCCCGCCCCGGCAATCGCCCGGCAGCAATAACAGTAAATAACGCGCCCCGTCAGCGCCATAAAAGCGGAAACGTTACGATGCTTTTTTTTTTTTTTTGAGTTGGAGTCTCACTCTGTCGCCCAGACTGAAGTGCAGTGGCCGCTTCCGGCCCCCGCAGCCTCGACCTGCCGGGCTCCGGCGATCCTTCCGCCTCAGCCTTCTGAGTGGCTGGAACTACAGGCGCGCGCTACCACGCCCGGCTAATTTTTTGATTTTATTGTAGAGATGAGGTCTCCCTGCCCAGGCGGGTCTCGAACCCGCGGGCTTAGGCAGTCCACTCACCTCAGCCTCCCAAAGCGCGGGATTACAGGCTGAGCCGCCGAGCCGGCTTCGAGGCTTTTTAATAAGCGTCCCCCGCCCCGCCGGCCCCCAGCGCCTGAACCCGGCGAGCCCGGAGGAACAGGAGCGGGGACCGCGCTCCCCAGCCGACGCCGACCAGTCCGGCCGCTCCCTCCAAGGCCAAGCGGGCGGTACCACGTGCTCGCGGGCCCTGACGTGCTCTCGGCGACCGAGCCACGGCACGCCGAGGGGACGCGGGCGACTGGGCCTCCCCGGCGTGGGGTGCTTCTCCCGGGCGACGGGGGTCCTCTCTCCCTGGCTCCGGGCTCCACGCGCCCGCCCCCCACGTGCCCAGCAATGTCCACCCAACGGGAGGAGAGATCCTGCCACCCCAAAGCCCCCGCTCCTAGTCCTCCAGGAAGCCCTGAAACAGCCCAGCCCCCCGAACGCGAGGGGCAGCCCGGGTGTTGCCCCCGCCCCGCTTCTTTCCCGGGATGCATCTGCAGCCGGCAGGTCCGAGGGTGGGGCCGCCAGGGTCCCGCGGCCTGCCAGGGCGGGCGGTGAGGGGCTGTCCTCCCCAGATCGTGTCTGCTTTGCGTTGGATTTGCGTTGGATCAGGGTCAGAGGCCCGGCTTCCGTGGGGAGGGGCAGGGGTCGTGGCGCAGGGCGGGTCACGGCCCGAGGCCGGGCCCGAACCGCGGGGCGGATGGCGACCTCCAGCGGCCTGTCTGAGGCTTCCCACGTGGAGACCGGAGGCTTTTGTGTTGCTGCCAGCGCACTTGCACTTGGAGTGTCAGCGCGGAGCAGATGGGAGCGCAGGCCGTGCGCGTGCTGGGCAGGGGTCCGGCCAACGACCCTCCCCTGCAGGGACCTGCCCTCTCGCAGGAGGGGGCCGAGGCTTCCCACTTCCCTCTGCCTCCCCATCTCCAGATGGGAGGGAGCCCGGCCTGAAGGCCCAGCCCCTCCTTTCCACTGGGGATCCTTGGAGGAGGCCATGGACACAGACAGATGGGGCTGGGAGCTGAGGCCCAGAGGGCAAATGTGTGCTGAGCTGAGGCTGCGGGGCCCTGCGGCCGCCAGAGCGTGTCTGGCGCTCACACACTTCGCAGGCTGCCGGGGCCCCTGGGGGATGCCCAGTAGGTGCTCAGAACATGGGGCCTGTGAGTGGAGCTGGTGGGACCCAGGATGGCCGCCTTGGGACCCCAAGATGGGTCTGGCTGTGCCCCCAAGGCAGGCTCATCTCTGCACAAGGGCCCTGGACAGGGTCAGGGAAGCAGCACTGGCCATGGGCTCTGCCGCCACTTGGCTGCGTGCTCCGAGGCAAGTCGCTTGGCTTCTCTGAGCCTCAGTCGTCCCATCTGGCAGATGGGGGCATGAATGAGCACAGCCGCGACCCGATGGGAAGGTGCGGGGTGCCAGGCGTTGCACCGAGGTCTGTGCGTTTCCATGCCTAACTTGACCCCTAAAGCCACCAGGTGAGGCAGATGGCATACTGGTCCCGCTTTCACAGGTGACAGGACAGAGCCTCAGAGAGGTGTCGTCACGTGCTGGGGACACACAGCCAGAAGTTGACACAGATCGTCCACGGGCACCCCTGAGGGCAGGGGTTGCCCTATTGCATGTAGTCCTGCGCCCCCCCCCCCTTCATGACACTCTTTTCTGGTGGCCCAGGGCACAGCTCTCCCTTTGTATGCAAGCCCTTGCGTCCAGCGACCTGGGCTCTTCCGGGACTGGCAGAGACCCACCTCTCTCAGTGGGAGGCATTCCCAGGGCCCACGGGGTGCTCAAGGAGAGCCAGGTAGGCCCCACTCAGTCCCGCAGTCCATCTCGCGACTCAGGACACTCTGCTGTCCCCCTTGTCTCCAAGCCTTGTCTCCCAACCATTCACACTGCAAGCTGGGGCCCTTGAAACCCCAGTGGGCGCATGGCTTCCAGATGGTGAAGCCCTCTGATGGTGAGCCCTCTGATGGCTGTAAATCAGCCTCATTGTCCCCGCTCCCCTCCTGCGCTGTCACCTCTGGGAGCTGGTGGGAGAGGCACCCCTCCAGCCCCGCCCCCACCTGCCTGTTTCCACTCAGACCCAGTCAGGAGATGGCCGGGTAGTCTTCACCGCCCACCTCGGCCCTGGCCCGGCACTGCTGGCAGCGTGGACCGGCCAAGCCCTGGGTTTCCCTGTTGTCCTCAGTTCCTCATCCATGAGCCAGGGATGGTCCCGGCACACGCCTGTCCTGAGGTCAGGCAGGTGGCCTGTGGTCTGTTACTGGGTGTGATGGGCAGGCAGGTGGGCTGTGGTCTGTTACTGGGTGTGATGGGCAGGAATGCTTTGCTCATCAGAGAAGGTGGGTCAGCAGCCCTGGGTCACACAGCCAGTTAGCAGAGGCGCTGGGAGGAGAGCGGCAGATGCGCAGACCTCAGGTTCCCGGCCCCCTGCCAAAGCCCCTCAAAGCCATCCACCAAGCCAGCTGGTAACAGGTGACAGCACAGCAGCCCTGCTCCAGCTGCTTGCTTGGTCCTTAATAAAGCAGCTTCTGGGGCAGGATGGGGCTCCAGGTGCCCCCAGTGCTCCTAATGAAAATGTCGGGAGCCAGGCTTGGTGGCTCAGCCTGTAATCCCATGCTTTGGGAAGCTGAGGTGAGTGGATTGCCTGAGCCTGCGGGTTTGAGACCCGCTTGGCCAACTTGGCGAGACCTCATCTCTACAATAAATCAAAATATTAGCTGGGCGTGGTAGCGTGCGCCTGTAGTTCCGGCTCCTTGGAAGGCTGAGGTGGAAGGATTGCTGGAGTCCATTAGGTTGACACTTGGGTGGTGGTGAGTATGCCGCTGCACTCCAGCCTGGGCAACAGAGTGATACTCCACAGCAAACAAACAGCAACCAACACCACCACTGGGAGGTGCAGGCTTTATGCCCATGAACAGGCATCGAGACTTGGATTTGGATTCCCACCTCCACGGCCGTGCCTGAGTCAGAGTTAGAGCCCAGACTCCTTAGCCCCCGTGCTCCATTTTATAGTTTCGGCCCAGGCCTCATCCCCACCCATGCGGGCCAAGGGACTCCCATCGATAGAGCCCAGAAGGGTCTCTGTGGGTCTGAGCTTCCAGGAGGGGGCAGTGTTAACCGGCCCCTGGGGGAACTGAGTGGGAGGGGTGGGGGCAGCTGGTGGGAAGGGACAGGCGCCCAGATAGCCAGCAGATTGCAGGGGGCCAGCCCCTGCAGAGAGATTTAGGGGGCCCCTGGGAGGTGTGGCAGCATCGGCGATTATTCTGGAGAAAGAAAGAGACGGGGGAGAAAGAAAGAGACTGGACTCCTGTCTAGTGCAGAAACCGATTCTGTAGGAGGGATAGATATTAAAAGAAAGAAAAAAAGAGAAAGAAAGAGGCTGGACTCCTGTCTAGTGTAGAAGCCATTTATTGGAAGTTACAGTGAGTAATTATCCCCAAATTTTACACAGACAATCTCACAAGTCTTTCATGTGAACACAAAGCCAGGTGTGTGAGGGATGTCTTCCACACACCAGATGTTTTCTCAGGTATGAGGAAGGACAAACCCCCAAATTGTCTTACTGTTCCCTACGCTAGTTAATGTTCCTCAAAAGCAATGCAACAATCCCTACTAGCATCATGATGTTTTAATAATCAATAACTTCTAAAGCTCATGTGTACACAACACCCATGATGACTAACTTAAATCCTATTACCTTTCTATTCTATGCTAATTCTACTTACACAATTGCTATGGAAACTCTTAATTATAGCTTAAACCAGTCCCTAAAGAATGTGGCTGGGCTCTTTAGGATGTGGCCCAGTCCAAGGTTCATAGTGGGTCACTTCTTGGAACAATCGATTACAATCTCTTAACAAAATGGTTACTCTAAAATCCTATATATCTATCTTAATTTCTATAAAAGTTTCTAATTCGTAATCCTAATGTATAAAACTGATAATCAGCAATAAAGCTTCTAGAAATAAAACCCAAATATAAACTGTAAATTGTATTAAAGCCAAAACCGCAAATGTAGAAAATGGAAACAATGAAATGTCTACAGTTAGTTATATTCTTATTAAACCTCAAAATATCGTTTGATCTTGCTTGAACTAACATAATTCACTGACGTAGCATAACCTATTCTACAATACTTTCTATGAATAAAATAAATTCAACTTCTATAATAAGTAAAAAACCCTACACTAACTGTAGCTAAAACTGGTTTAAAAGAATACAACCCAGTCCAAAGTACGCGCTGGGCCCTTAGGAACGTGGCCCAGCCCAAAGTTCGTGCTGGGACGTTTCTAGTAACTTTTGATAATTATCTATATTATTAAAGTTGAAACAGCACTTTATATGTATATACTAATTCTACAAATATACTTTTAAATCTTATAAAGAAGCTTGTACCGTATTAAAGATTCCCAAATGTGACCTGAGTTTGAACTGTGTTAAGTTTAAAGCCAAAACCACAGTCTGTGAGAAATGGGAACAATGGACTCCTAAAGTAAGCCATTCCTGTCATACTCTCAGAGCTTCATGCTTAGATCATCAAAGTTCCTGCATTCAGGTGGGCCACCGTGGCTGGCTCCCAACAGCAGATGCCACCAAGCAGATGCCACCATTTCCTCCCTGGAAAATCAGATAATCAAAGAAGTCAAATACCGTGAAATGAGTGTGATCCTTGCCAGATACCCAGAGGGAGTCTCAGAGAAACGCCACATAGCAGGTGCAGGTGCTGGGCCCTCCCCTCGTCTTACAGAGAGGGAAAATGAGGCATGGAATGCGGCTGGAAGATGCCCAGAGAGGATTCCGCCCCTCAGCCCAGCATTTATCTGGGGCCTGACCACTCTCTGTATTCTTGGCACCCTGGGTCCGCTGAAGGAGGCCTTCAGTGATTCTACCACTGTTCAATTCTTTATTTTTTTTTAATTATTTTATTATTATTTTTTGAGTTGGAGTCTCACTCTGTCGCCAGGCACGCTCCTGGCCACCACAGCCTCGACCCGCTGTGTTCTAGCGATCCTTCCGCCTCAGCCTTCCGAGTAGCCGGAACTACAGGCACACGCTACCACACCCGGCTAATTTTTTTGATTTATTGTAGAGATGAGGTCTTGCCAGGTTGCCCAGGCTGGTCTCGAATCCATGGGCTCAGGCAATCCTCTCACCTCGGCCTCCCAAAGTGCTGGAATGACAGGCTGAGCCACTTCACCCAGGCACCATTGTTCAATCCAGACTGTGTTAGGAACCACGGGGACCTGGCTTTGCGGGAGGGCTTCCTAGAGGCGGTGACGTCTGAGACCTGATATTAAACAGGAGTCAGTGAAGGTGGTGGGAAGAGCATTTCAGGGAGAGGGGAAGGCCGGTGCAAAGGCCCTGAGCATGAAGGAATCTGCTCAGAGAGTAAAGGAG
This sequence comes from Cephalopachus bancanus, assembly GCA_027257055.1. Taxonomy (NCBI): domain Eukaryota; kingdom Metazoa; phylum Chordata; class Mammalia; order Primates; family Tarsiidae; genus Cephalopachus; species Cephalopachus bancanus. Next base: position 75,491 of record JAPVLO010002045.1, read on the forward strand.
AAGCCAGGGCCCTGCTTGGGGGGCATGGGGGCGAGGGAGGGAGGAGGCAGAGGGGACAAGGGCCTGGGGCGCGAGGACAGGGCTCAGTGGGGAGCAGGGAGACCGCAGGGGAGCCGGGGCTGGCAGCCTGATGTGACCCACGGAGGGCACCTGGACTCAGGGCCTCAGGAGAGCTGGCAGGGAGCAGGAGAGAGGAGTCAGCCTCTCCGGCCCTGTGGAAAGCCCTGCTTTGCTGAGATCAAAAGGGGAGATTTGCAAGTGAGATTTACCCTCACTTCCACTCAACCGCCCCAAACTGCCTGAAACGGGGGCGAGTCTGAACTCAAGACTAGCTGGAAATCCAGGAGAGGCAGGAAGGGAGGCCAGGAGGCCGAAGGGGCCTTGGGTTGGAAAGCCCAGCACAGCCTGAGGGCGCAGCCGGCACCCTCCCCACCCCTCTGAGGGCAAGCCGAAGGCCCCAGGCAGAAAGAAGACCACGGATGTATATGGTCTGGCATCCGTCCAGAAGCGCTGCTGACAGGGTGGACGGCTCCGGGCAGGAAGGACGTGCCTCCGAGGTGGCAGGACGTGCCTCTGGACGGTGGAGAGGGGAGGGAGGAGAGGTGAGAGGGGCGAAAAGGTTGACAAAGGAGGGGTGAGAGGAGGGTGAGGGGGGGCAAGGGAAGAGGGGTGGGAGAGGAGGGGGAGGTTGAGGGGAGGGGAGGAGAGGGCGACGGGGGAGGGGAGGGTGGGGGGTGAGAGGTAGGGAGAGAAGTGTAAGAAGGAGAGGAAGATGGGGAAGCAGAAGAGAGTGGAACGGAGCAGACGTGAGGCCTGGTTTGGTCCTCAAGCCTGTCATCCCAGCACTTTGGGAGGCCGAGGCGAGTGAATTGCCTGAGCCCTCGGGTTCTAGACCCGCCTGGGCCACTTGGCGAGACCTGTCTCTACAACAAATTTAAAAAGTGAGCCGGGCGTGGTAGCGCATGCCTGTGGTTCCACCTACCTGGAAGGCCAAGGGGGAGGATCACCAGAGTCCAGCAGGTCGTCGCTGGGGTGGCCGTGAGCATGCCGTGGCACTCCAGCCTGGGCGACAGAGTGAGACTCCTACTCAAAAAAAAAAGAGGTGGCATTAAAGGACAGAGGGATGGAAGCAGAGGTCACAGGTGTACCCCGGAGCCCCGGGCTGCTCATGTGTGCATGCGCACATCTGGGCCGGAGGGACTGGGCTTGCATCCTGGCTTAGCCACTTCCCAGGTGTGTGACCTTGGTGAGTGACCCACCCTCTCTGCCTCCACTTTGGAACATAAGCAAGGGAATGCGAGAAATCCCACAGCACAGGGCCTCACCTGAGCAGGTGTTCCGTGTTAGCTGCTATAATTCTCCTTCCCAAAGGCTGACTGTGGGATTCCCCCGGGAACAGGCTGTTAACTGAGGGGATGGGTCCGTGGAAGGGCCCCGGAAAGTCCCAGAAGCTCCTAGAACTGATGGCAAACTGTCGTGTACAGGGATGACTTTTAGACGGGACGGTCCTTAGCAGACCCACCACAGGCACCCACATGTGGAGGCTTCCTTTTAAGGCTGAAACCACAGTCTGGGCACAGTGGCTCAAGCCTTGAATCCCAGCCTTTTGGGAGGCCGAGGCTGGAGGATTGCTTGAGCCCAGGGGTTTGAGACCAACCTGGACAACTTGGCGAGCCCTCGTCTCTACAAAAATGTTTGAAAATTGACCAGGCATTGTGCCATGTGCCTGTAGTCCCAGCAACTTGGGAGGCTGAGGTGGGAGGATCGCTTGAGCCCAGGAGATCGAGGCTGCGGTGAGCGGTGAGCATGCCACTGCACTCTAGCCTGGGCGACAGAGTGAGACTCCAGCTCAAAAAATAAATAAATATAAATAAAATAACATACACATATATAAAGGAAAAAAAGACCACAGCACAGGTTGCATCCAAACCAGAAGGATAAGGAGATTTCATAGGTGAGCTCTGGAGAAACAAGACACAATAAAGAAAACAATGCCCCTAACCCAGATGCCAGATCCAATGGCAGCCCCGGGCCTAGGTAGCCAGGAGACCTGGCACCACCCCAGCCCCGCCCCCAGCGCCTCCAAGGCCCGCTCCTTCGTGCCACCTGCCCCGCCCTCCAGGCCCAGCTGGGACTCCTGCCAGCCCCATCCTGCTGCACTGTCAGGCTGGGAGGGCCCTTTGCTATGTCTCACCTGCTGAAGTCGGGAGCTTCCCCATCTGGCATCGGGGATGCCGTGAGTGTGGGGAGGGGGGCTCCCACCTGGGGAGCACAAGCCCACTCCTGGGAGGCAGTGCGGCTTCCCGGCTTCCAAATCTGGTCAGCTGTGTGGCCCCAGCACAGTGGCTGCACCTCTCTGAGCCTCGCGTGGAAATGGGAATCATCACAGTGTCTCCATGGCTCCCTCCCTGTGGTGAGAACAGGAGAGAGGCTGTGGGGAGGCCTGGGGTCAGGCGAGCCCGTGGAGGGACGTGGTTCCCACTGCACCGAGGCTGGGCCACCGGAGCGCCCACACTGGCCATGGGACACTCTGGGCCCCAATTTCTCCATCTAGACAGTCCAGTGACCTTGAAGGAGACTTCGATGGTCTCCTAGCTGGACGGGGAAGGCAGAGGCTAGGTGCAGGGGAGCATAACACAGAATTGATGGAAAATGTGACGGGGGCGCTTGTTCACACCTCTAATCCCAGCCCTTGGGGAGGCCGAGGCAGGAGGGTCGTTTGGGCCCAGAGTTCGACACCAGCCTGGGCAGCATAGTGAGACCCCCCATCTCTACAAAGAATTAAAAAATTAGCTGGACGTGGTGGTGCAGGCCTGTCTCCCAGCCACTCGGGAGACTGAGGCGGGAGGATCGCCTGAGCCCAGAAGGTCGAGGCTGTGGTGAGCTGTGATCGTGTCACTGTACTCCAGCCTGGGCTACAGGGAGACCTTATCTCAAAACAAGCACATCTGTGTAAAGTCGACATGAATATGTAAAAATCCACGTGTACACACTTCCTTGTGTGTGCACGGAATCTCGGGAAGACTTGAGGGCGACTGGGTTACCTCGTGGGAGGAGCCTGGGCTGAGTGGGGGGTGGCCGAGAGGGGCTTTCTTCTCCTGGGTTCCTTATTGGTGCCTTTGGAGTGCCGTGGGCATGCATTGTACACAGAGGCTTGGGTATTTTGTTTTCTTGAGTTGGGGTCTCACTCTGTTGTCCGTGCTGGAGTGCGGTGGCACGATCATGACTCACCGTAACCATGACCTTCTGAGCTGAGGTGATCCTCCTGCCTCAGCCTTCAGATAGCTGAGGCTACAGGCACAGCCACCATGCCCAGCTAATTTGGTTTTTGGGGTTTTTTTTTGAGTTGGAGTATCACTCTGTCGCCCAGACTGGAGTGCAGTGGCCGCTCCCAGCCACCGCAGCCTCGACCTGCTGGGCTCCGGCGATCCTGCCTCAGCCTTCCAAGTAGCCGGAACTACAGGCATGCGCTACCACGCCCAGCTAATTAAGACCGGTAGAGACGAGGTCTTGCCAAGTTGCTGGGGCTGGTCTCGAACCTGCAGGCTCAGGCAATCCACTCGCCTCGGCCTCCCAAAGTGCTGGGATGACGGGCTGAGCCACTGAGCCCGGCCTGGACAGCCGTCTTCTAGCCAGTCCTCACGTGGTGGGAGGGGCAGCGTAGCTCTCCGGCCTCTTCCTGAGGGCAGGAATCCCATTCAGGAGGGCTCCACCCCATGACACCATCACCTCCCAAAGGCCCCACCTCCAAACACAGGATTGGGGCTTCGTCTCGTGAATTTTGGGGGGCACATTCAGTCCACCGTGGGCTCCATGCATGGCCTGCAGAATGAGCCCATGAGCCCAAGGGGCCGCTCCGTGCCTGCAGCCCCGCCTGGGCTGGCTTCTCGGGTCCCACTTCTGCGTGTCCCCTCCCAGTCCCTGTCCTCTCCCCCCAGGTCCTGCCTGGAGCCAGTCCCGCCGCCATCACCTCCTGCCAGCCCTGCCAGGACACCTGGAGGCCACCTGTTCCGCACTCCTGCCCAATTCCACCTCCTCCAGACAAATACCCCTTCCTCCCTGCCTCCTCCCGCCTCCGGCGTGTCCCATGTGCTGCAGGCTGGGGACCCCGGCACCCCCCACCCACCCTGGGAAGAGAGAACCCCTGCAGGACTGCCTTCAGCAATGCAGTGAAGAGGTGCTCGGAGCTCATGCAGGCCCAGTCTGAGTCCTGTCTACAGCCTGGTGACCTTGAGAAAGAGCTGGACCGCTCTGGCCCTGAGTTTCCCATCAGTGGGAGGACTCCTGCATACGTGGCTGAGGGTTTGGCCAGCTCGGTCTGGGGAGACCCCTCAGCTCCCAGGATTCAGGGTCCTTATGTGAGTATCCACGACTCCCATGAATTCCTTATGCCCCTTGGCAATCCTTTCCCTCTGATCTACCCTGACCCCCAACACCCCCATCAGGCAACTGCTAGTATTCTTTCTGTCACTATAAATTAGTTTGCATTTTCTGGAACTTTCTATAAATGGAATCGCATGGTGTGAGCTCTCTTTTTTTGAGTTGGAGTCTCACTCTGTCACCCAGGCTGGAGGGCAGTTGCACACCTCTTGGCCACCGCAGCCTCAACCTGCTGGGCGCTGGCGATCCTTCTGCCTCAGCCTTCCAAGTAGCTGGAGCTACAGGCGAGCTCTACCACCCGGCTAATTTTTTTAAAAATGATTTACTGTAGAGACTATGGTCTTGCCAAGTCGCCCGGGTTGGTCTTGAACCTGCGACTCAGGCAACCCATTCACCTCAGCCTCCCAAAGTGGTGGGATTACAGGCTGAGCCTCCGAGCCTGGCTGGTGTGAGCTCTTTCTGCTTGGCTCCTTTTCACTCCGCATCATGAATTTTGAGGTCTATCTATGTTGTGTGTATCAATAGTTCCCTCCATTTTCTAATTTTTCTTTTCTTTGAGGTGGGGTCTTGCTATGTTGCCCAGGTGGGAGTGCGGTGGTAGGATTATAGCTCACTGAATCCTAGGCTCAAGCGGTCCTCCTGCCTCAGTCTCCAGAGTAGCTAGGATTGCAGGCACATGCCACCATGCCTGACTAATTTTATTTATTTATTTTTTATTTTTTGAGTTGGAGTCTCACTCTGTCGCCCAGACTGGAGCACAGTGGCCGCTCCCGGCCACCGCAGCCTCGCCTGCTGGGCTTCGGCGATCCTTCCGCCTCAGCCTTCCAAGTAGCCGGAATTACAGGCATGCGCTACCACGCCCGGCTGATTTTTTGATTTACTGTAGAGATGAGGTCTCGCTGCCCAGGCGGGTCTCAAACCCGCGGGCTCAGGCAATCCACTCACCTCAGCCTCCCAAAGGCGCAGGATTACAGGCTGAGCCACCGAGCCCGGCTCCCGACTAATTTTAAACTTTTTTTTGTAAAGGCAGGGATTTCTCTATGTTGCCCAGGCTGGTCTCAAACTCCTGGGCTCAAGGAATCCTCTCGCCTTGGCCTCCCAAAGTGTGGAGATTATAGGTGTGAGCCATTGCACCCAGCAGTTCAGTTCCTTTTTATTGCTGTAGTGTTCCATTATGGTATCTGTTGTGGTATGCCTACACCACAGTTTGTTCAACCATTTATCTGTTGTGCATTTGGGTTGTTTTTGCCTACTATGAATAAAGTTGCTACGAACTTTCCAGAACAAAGCCTCAAATAGGCATATGTTTTCATTCCTTTGGGCAAATCCCTGGGAAAGGATTTGTCGGTTCTGTGGTAAATGCAGCTTCACCTTTATAAGAACTACAAGAGGCCGGGTATGGTGACTTACAGCTGTAATCCCAGCACTTTAGGAGGCCAAGGTGGGAGGATCGCTTGGGTCCAGGGGTTCAAGACCAGCCTGGACAACACAGTGAGAACTTGTCTCTACAAAACATCAAAAAATTAACCAGGCACGTGGCATGCACCTGAAGTCCCAGCTACTCAGGAGGCTTAGGTGGAAAGATCACCCTGGCCTAGGAGGTAGAGGCTGGGGTAAGTCATGATCTTGTCTCTGCACCACTCTAGCCTGGGTGACAGAGTGAGACGCTGACAACAACAACAAAACAGGCAAGATTGTTTTGCAAAGTGGTTGCTATGGCCTGGATACCCGGCCCTCCAAATCTGATACTGAAATTTGATTCCCAGTGTTGGAGGTAGGGTATAGCGGGAGGTGTTTTGGTCGCGGGGGCAGATCCCTCATGAATGTCGTGGCAGTCTTGCTGGGAGTGGGCTCTTATTCTTAGTTCCCAGGAGAACTGGTTTTGAAAAGAGTCTCAGTGGCTCAGCCTGTAATCCCGCGCCTTTGGGAGCCTGAGGTGAGTGGATTGCCTGAGCCCACGGGTTCGAGACCCGCCTGGGCAGGCAAGACCTCATCTCTACAATAAATCAAACATCAGTCAGGCGTGGTAGCGCATGCCTGTAATTCCAGCTACTTGGAAGGCTGAGGCGGAAGGATCACTGGAGCCCAGCAGGTCGAGGCTGCGGTGGCCAGGAGCGGCCACTGCACTCCAGTCTGGGCGACAAAGTGAGACTCCAACTCAAAACAAAAAACAAAAAACAAAAAACAAAAAAGAGTCTGGCACCTCCTTCTCGCTCTGGCTTCCTGCTCTGGTCATGTGGCGGGCGCCCCTTGGGCTCTGGCCATGAGTGGCAGCGCCCTGAGGTTCTCACTAGAAGCAGATGTCGGCACCCCACTTCTCATTCAGCCACAGAACCATGAGCCAAATGAAACTCCTTTTCTTAATCAATTATGCAGTCTTGGGTAATCCTTTTTTTTTTTTAATTTTAAGTTGGAGGTCTCACTCTGTCTCCTATCCTGGGGTGCAGTGGTAAATCACAGCTCACCACAGGCTTGACCTGCTGGGCTCAGGTGATCCTTGTACCTCAGCCTTCCAACTAACTGGAACCACAGGTACATGCTACCATGCCTGGCTAAGTTTTTGATTTATTGTAGAGTCAAGTCTCAGAATGTTTCCCAGGCTGGTATCGAACTCCTGGACTCAGGCAATCCTCTCGCCTCCACCTCCCAAAGTGCCAGGATTACAGGCATGAGCCACCGTGCCCAATTGTTCATTTTCCTTTTTTTTTTTTTTGAGTTGGAGTCCCACTCTGTTGCCCAGACTTGAGTGCAGTGGCCGCTCCCAGCCACCACAGCCTCGACCTGCTGGGCTCCAGAGATCCTTCCGCCTCAGCCTTCCAAGTAGCTGGAACTACAGGCGCGCGCTACCACACCTGGCTCATTTTGATTTATTGTAGAGATGAGGTCTCGCCAAGTTGCCTGGGCGGGTCTCGAACTCGCGGGCTCAGGCAATCCACTCAACTCAGCCTCCCAAAGACGCGAGATTACAGGCTGAGCCACCGAGCCCTGCTTGTTCATTTTCTTAATAATGGTTTTTGAAGACCAAGAGTCTTACGTTTTGCTGGAGTCAATCTATTTTTTCTTAAATGGTTTGTGTTTTTTGTCTCCTTTCTCAGAAATCAGTGGCTTTTTAAAAAAAAAAAAAAAATTGGCCGGGCTCGGTGGCTCAGCCTGTAATCCCGCGCCTTTGGGAGGCTGAGGTGAGTAGATTGCCTGAGCCCGCGGGTTCAAGACCCGCCTGGGCAGTGAGACCTCATTTCTACAATAAATTAAAAAAAAAAAAAAATCAGCCGGGCATGGTAGTGCGCGCCTGTAGTTCCAGCTACTTGGAAGGCTGAGGCGGAAGGATCGCCGGAGCCAGCAGGTCGAGGCTGCGGTGGCCGGGAGCGGCCACTGCACTCCAGTCTGGGCGACAGAGTGAGACTCCAACTCAAAAAAAAAAAAAAAAAAAAAATCTCCTTCCTGCCTGGGCACAGTGGCTCACACCTATAATTCCAGCACTTTGGAGGCCGGGGTGGCAGGACTGCTTGAGCCCAGGAGTTCAAGACCAGCCTGGGCAACATAGCGAGACCTCACCTCTACAAAAAATTAAAAAATTAGACGGGCATGGTGGTGCACACCTGTAGTCCCAGCTATTCAGGAGGCTGAGCTGGGGAGGGTCACCTGAGCCCAGGAGGTTGAGGCTATGGTGAGTCTTGATCATGCTGCTACACTCCAGCCTGGCCAACAGAGTGAGACCCTGACTCAAATACATAAATAGATACAAATAAAAATAACGAAAGTCTCTTTCACAAACTAGGCAAGTGCGATGGCTCCATCTTCTTAACAAGGAGCTTCTCTTAGTTCTTTTTCTTCAGGGGAGAATGCTCCCCCGACTGGCTTTCACTCCTGGCTCCTATCACGCAGTTGTGTAGTCTTAAGAAGGTCACTGAATCCTTTTGAGCCTCAGTTTTCCCATCCAGGCAGTAAGAGAAACATCATGATCTCTGGGGGAGGTGGCAAGGTCAGACAGGGAGAGAGAGGGCTGTCACAGGGCTCCGGGCTGCCTCTCGGGCAAGCCGGGTGGTCGAGTCCTTTCAGCACCCTCAGAGCCTTGACTGTCAGGGCTCAGGCTGGACAGGCTTCTCCCACCTCATAGCAGAGCATGGGTGATTGAGGCCTAGAAAGGGACGGAGGCCAGAATCGCACAGCTCGCCTAGGTCGGGTGCGGCCCCTGACTTCTTTTCCTGAGCTCTCTCTGCACCCAGAACCGGCCACGGCCTCTCCCTGGGGTGGAGGGAAAGCTTGCTCCCTTCCTGCCAGGGGTTGGACACTCCTGGGGGCTCCCCCAAGGCTCACCTATCCCCACCTTCCAGCCTGAAACTCAGGGTTGTGCTTGGAGCTGTGCCTGACTGCGGTTATCTATCGCCACCTACAGGACATATTGAGAACGACATGCCACATGGCTTCTCTGAGCCCCAGGCTCATGAAACTCCAGGCTGGGAAGGCACCCAATTTAAAAAAAAAATCAAGGTCTCACTCTGTTGCCCAGGTTGGTGTGCAGTGGCATGATCACGGCTCACTGCAGCTCGACCTTCTGGGCTCAAGCGATCCTTCCATCTCAGCTCCCCAAGTAGCTGGGACTGCAGGTACATGCCACCATGCCCAGCTAATTTTTTGTTCTTTTGTAGACACAAGGTCCCACTATGTTGTCCACGCTGGTCTAAAACTCCCCAAAGCTCAAGCAATCCTCCTGCTTCGGCCTCCCAAAGTGCTGGGATTATAGATGTGAGCCACCACACCCGGCCACACATTACGTTATTGAATCAATGTAACATAGCTTCATAACAGGTACAGACATACAGTTAGATAAAAGTATATGTTCTATTGTTTGACAGCCAAGTAGTCACTATACTTAAAAACAATGTACTATATAATTCACAGTAGCTAGAAGATAGGATTTGAATTGTTCTCAACACAAAGAAATGATAAATACTCAAAGTGGGCCAGGCTCAGTGGCTCATGCCTGTCATCCCAGCACTTTGGTAGGCCAGGGCGAGTGGATTGCCGGAGCCTGCGGGTTCGAGACCAGCTCGGGAAACTTGGCGAGACTTCATCTCTACAATAAATGAAAAATTAGCCAGTCACGGTCGCTGGTGCCTGTAGTTCCAGCTACTTGGAAGGCTGAAGTAGAAGCATTGCCAGAGCCCAGCAGATTGACACTGAGGTGGCCGTGAGCATGCCACTGTACTCCAGTCTGGGCAACGAAGTGAGACTACAGCTCAAAAAATAATAATAAAGAAAGAAAGAAAGAAATACTCAAAGTGATGGATACCTTAAATACTCTTGCCCGGCCTGGCTCGATGGCTCAGCCTGTAATCCCAGCACTTTGGAAGGTTGAGGCGAGTGGATTGCCTGAGCCTGGGTTCAAGACCAACCTGGGCAATTTGGCAAGACCTCGTCTCTACAATAAATCAAAAAAATTAGCCAGGTGTGGTAGCACATGCCTATAGTTCCAGCCACTTGGAAGGCTAAGGTGGAAGGATCGCCGGAGTCCAGCAGGTCGACGCTGGGGTGGCCATAAGTGTGCCACTGTACTCCAGCTGGGTGTCGGAGTAACACTCCAACAACAACAACAAAAAACCCTTGCCCAATCATCACATATTCTATGCAGGTAACGGTATCACATATACCCTATAAATGTGTAAAATATTATATAGCATTTTTTTTAGTCAGAATCTGACTCTACCACCCAGACTGTAGTGCAGTGGCACGCTCACGGCCCAGCCTTGACCTGCTGGGCTCAGGTAATCCTTCCGCCTCAGCCTTCCAAGTAGCTGGAACTACAGGGATGCACCACCATGCCCAGCTAATTTTTTAAAAATTTACTGTAGCGATGAGGTCTCACCATGTTGCCCAGGCTGAGACTGAGGCGGTAGGATTGCTTGAGCCCAGGAGTTGAAGCCCAGCCTGAGCAACAAGTAAGACTTCATCTCTATTCAGGTCTGGCTGGTTCCAACACCTGTGTTTTCAATTCCTGCTGAAGGGGCCAGACGGGACTCTTTGTTTTTGAGTTGGGGTTCTACTTTGTTGCCCAGGTTGGACTGCAGTGGCACCATCTTGGCTCACCACGGCCTCAACCTCCTGGGCTCAGGCAATCCTCCTGCAAAGTAGCTGGAACTACAGGTGCTTTTTTTGTAGAGATGAGGTCTCAGTATGTTGTCCAGGTTGATCTCAAGCAATCCTCCCTCCTCGGCCTCCCAAAGTGCTGAGATTACAGGCGTGAGCCACTGTGTCCGGCTGACTGACTCCTTGATCTATTTCCTTCACTGTCCAGCTGAGGAAACTGGGACCTTGGAAGGGGAAGGTCCTCCTAAGAGTCACAGCAGGGCTGAGTCTAATCTAGAGCCCTGGTCTCGAGGCTTCCGGCTCCCTTCTAGTAGCCCAGCTCCAACAGACCTAGGGGGGGCCTCAGCTAAGGCCTCACCTCTCTGAGTCCCAGGGAAGCTACTGGTACTGGGGGAGCAAAGGGTTGTCCTTTGTTAAGTCCCAGGAAGCTGTGTCAGCCTTGTCCCCATTCCTAGTTTGTACCGGTAGTGGCTGGTTAGAACCTAAATCCTGGAGTCCTCCCAAGGCCAGGCCAGGTTCAGGGTGAACCTGGACTCTGCATGCAAGAGGGTGAGACCTCCATCCTGCTGGGAACAGATCGAATTCCAGCCTCACTGACCTCTGTCCCTCGGAGCCTTCACCCATGCTTGACGGCAAGAGGGCTCTGAGCCACACGGGCAGGGCACCGAGACCCCAAGGACGGCCAGCCGAGCACGTCTGCAGCTCCTTCCTCAGCACAACCCCAGGACCAAGATCCTGGAAGATAATTCACTGCTCTTGTTTGTTTTTCCAGGAAAAATGTCTAGAGCTGAATTTACTGAGTCAAAAGAACCGACATATAAAGATTTTCTTTGGCCGGGTGCAATAGCTCTCGCCCGTCATCCCAGCACTTTGGGAGGGTGAGGTGAGAGTATTGGGAGCCCAGGAGTTCGAGACCAGCTTGGGCAAGTTAGTGAGACCTCATCTCTACAAAAAAATTATTTGCTTATCTAATTTTTGAGTTGGAGTCTCACTCTGTCACCCAGGCTGGAGTGCAGTGGCACACTCACGGCCACCCCAGTGTCAACCTGCGGGCTCAGGCGATCCTTCCGCCTCAGCCTTCCAAGTAGCTGGACCTACAGGTGCACACCCAGCTAATTAATTTTTTTTTTTAATTTATTTTGTAGAGATGAGGTCTTGCCAAGTTGCCCAGGCTGGTCTCAAAACCTGCTGGGGCTCAGGCAATCCTCTCACCTCAGCCTCCCAAAGTGCTGGGATTACAGGCATGAGCCACCACACCCAGCTTACAAAAAATTTAAAAAATAGCCGGGCTCGGTGGCTCAACCTGTAATCCCGCGCTTTTGGGAGGCTGAGGTGAGTGGATTGCCTGAGC
>JAPVLO010002046.1:0-45021 GCA_027257055.1 Cephalopachus bancanus
TCCAACTGAGCAGGCATATACAAAGTAATGTACGAGACACATCTTAGCAGCTTCTCTTCCTTAGATTTGCAATCTATAGTCTATGGCAATACCATCCTGACCAGTCCCCAAAATCTTGTCTGCTCTCTGAAGCTAAGCAGGGTCAGGCCGGGTTAGTACGGGGATGAGAGATTTGAAACCCTAAATGGAAATTTCAAAGCTTATAACTTATTAAGTATTAAAGGCATTATTATTGTTTTGGGGACAAGTTCTCACTATGTTGCCCAGGTTGGTTTAAACTCCGGGGCTCGGGGAACCCTGCCTTGGCCCCCCGAATAGCTGGGACTACTTACGAAAGCCACTGTGCTCAGCTTAAAATTACAAAAAAGGGTAGCAGAAAGAGTAACATGATTTAAATATTAGTTTTAAAATATCACCTTTAAAACCTTTCCACTTCGATCCCATACCAGACACATTCTTTTCCCAATAGATGAAAAGAACTTTAGATAGCTGAAGTGACAAGAACATTAACATTTCATTTAAATTTGACTACTTAAATGAAACCCAAAAGTTTGGTTGTTTTTTTTCTTTTTAATCAGTAAACATAGTGATGAAATTATATATAATCTCTTACAAAACCCCAAAAAAAAACAACAAAATTCAAATAAGAATTTACTTTCCTTTACTCATAAAACATTTTGCTACTATGAAAGCATTAAGGCACACAATACCCCCAACCCCTTTATGAATTTTAGTGCCCTGAAGGTGCAATATGTAATCTTGTCATCTCATTTTGAAAAAAAAACAAACAAACTGCTATTTCAGGGCTTTACAACACATGGCTGGTCTATATAACTCCCACACTGAGTACTCTCTCCTCAGCTAGACTTCTAGTCCCTTTAGCTCCTAATCACCACTTTGAATGGTGGATAAAAAAATGACAATCTCTTTTTAAAACTTTTTAGCAAGACTTAATTTTAAATATGTATGTGTGCACTCATGAACATTTTCAGTGACCAACTTAGGGTTATTTATCGATCTTACATAGGTGAACATTGCATAGCAACTTTTTTTATGAACACAGGGATCTGCCTCCTGGGTCTGTGGATTATGGAGACTTTTGTTGCTTTTTCCCCCCTTTTGTGTTTTATTGTCACCTTTACAAAAAAGCAAAGGGGGAAAAAAAAATTTCCAAAAGTGAAGATGAGGCTGACTTCTGCACAAAACACATGAGGAAGGGGACAGGAACTTACATTTCGGTGTAAGAACATAGCATATAAAAACATTTAGAGCAGAGGGCTCCAACTGAAAATACCCTTAGACTTACATTAGGATTTCTTAAACACCTAATGTACCTGTTTGTGTTTCCTACGTGGCTATACGGCTTTGGAACTTAAAAATGAAGCACTGTTAAGAGTGGATTTTTCCCAAAACCTTAACTATCTTATTCGTATGTCAGTTACTTATAAGTTTGAGAAATATCAAGGTCCTTTCCAGGAAAGAATCAAAATCAGCGAGGTTCCCCCCGACCCCATCCCCCCCAGGAACAAGACCTTCACCGAACCCAAAAGGAAAGGGGCGAGTAAGAGAGAAGTAGTTCTATGATCAGATTTCTTATTTTAAATATCTGAGAACTTAAGTCGTTCATCGGGGGCCATTGCTGTCACAGCATCTAACACAAGTGAAAGGAGTTGCACAATCCCCCCTCTTCCGAAGAAGTCCTAGCAGGAAGACGGGGTGCCATCACCCCACGGGGGGGTGGGGTCTGCTGCCAACCTGGGCAGAAAACAACTATGGGGGGGGGAGGAGGGTCTTTTTGTGAGCAACTCCGCTGCCTCCTGGGGAGGGAGCTACAAAGCTTACAGCTAGAGCCGAGAAAAGAAAGAAAGAAAGAAGAGACCTCCAGAGGGAAAAAAAAAACCGCAGAGAATCAGTAAGGGAATCATTCTGCTTTGGGGGGGGGGAAGTAGAGGGGAGAAGTGAAGGTCTCCCTCCTAAGCGATTCTTCCCTTCCCCCTCACCGCTCGCCCCCGGCCGCACTTCCAGACCAGGCCGCCGGGGTGGGCACTGCCCTTGGGGCCCCCCCGGGCCCGGGGGCCGAACCCCCTGGAGCCCCCAGCGCCCGGCGCAGGACCCGCGGCCCGAGCGCAGCGCGAGGGTCCCCGGCGGCCGCCGCCCCCCGCCCCCCGCCCGCGCCCCCCCCCCGCGCCAGGCCCGCCGCCGCCGCCGCCGCCGCCGCCCCCGCCGCCGCGATGGGGCTCCCGCTTCCTATTTGCAGAGCACACACCCTACAAGGAGCGAAGCGAGCAGGCCGGGCCGAAACCTGCCCCCGCGCGGGGGCCCCGGGGGACTGACAGGGGCAGGCACTGGGGCGCAGCGAGGGGGAGGAGGGGGGGGAGGGGGAAGAGGAAGGGCAGCCGAGGGACAGTCCCATGGCCAATGCCCTTTCCCCCGGGAGCCGGACTCGGGGCCCGGACGCCGGAGCTCAGCTGGCTCCCGACGGATCCCCCCCCCGCCGCCCCCGCGGCTCTTACCTTCTCTTCATCAGACAACTGCTCCTCCAGATCCGCCATCTTCCTTCTGGCAACAAAACCCCGGCGGCGGCGGCGGCGGCGGGGGCGGCCCCCTGACTTCCCCCCTTTTCCCTGCGGTCCTCCGCGCCGCGCGCCCCCGCCCAGGGAGGGGCCCGCCGCTCAGGCCGCCGCGCACGCTCCCAGGGAGCCCCGCCTCCTTCCCCCCGGGCCTCCGCGCCGGAGAGCGGCTGTGCGCGTGCGCGGGCTCCTCAAAGGCCAGGAGGGGAAGGTGTCTCCCGGGGCCGCCTGCGGCAGGATCGACAGCATCCTGAGTGCGGCATCCTCCCCCCACCAGTGGCCATATGGACCCGGTCTGCGATGAGTACGTTCTGACCCCTTGATTATTTTCCCATCAAGTCCCGAACTCTGCCAGCTAAAATGTGAAAAACTATCCAAATAGCTTTTTAAACATTCTGGATTTTTAATATTAGAAAAATATTCGGCTTTCGTTAAAATGTGCACCCACAAACTGGTCCTAATTGGAAGATGGCTCTTCATATATTCATTTATTCATCCCACAAATGTTCGTCCTTTAATGGTGTGCCGGGGACTGTGTTAATCTCTAGGGATATAGGCTGTTGAGCAAAAAAGCCAGAGAAACCTCTGTTCTCGAGAAGCTCACTTTTCCTACTCAAATTGAGCAGTTGGGGAAGACTCTGTGCTGTGCCTTTGCAATATAAAGTTATATTAGGTATGGATTTACCCTCCTGATTAGGGTTGCCAGATTAAAAACAGGGCGCCTAATAAAATGGGAGTAAACAATAAACAATTTTTAAAGTGTATGTCCCATGAAGCATTTGAGACATAGTTATACTAAATAATTATTGTTTTCAAATTTTTCTGGACATTTTACCTTTTTTTTTAGTTTGCTACTTTTACTTGAAGCTTAACGTTCCAAGAAAATAAAGGTGTCGAAGCTGTATATATGAATCAACTGGGAATCTTGTTCAAATGAAGTTACTAATTCGATAGTCCTGGGATGGGGCTGAAGAATCTGCATTTCTTTTTTTTTTTTTTGAGTTAGAGTCTCTAACAATCTCCCCGCTAATGCCAGTTCTCCTGGTCTGGAGACCACATTTTGAGTTGTAAGGCCTTAGAGTTTAGGTAGGACTTTTAAAACTTTAGGGGCCGGCCCCGGTGGTTCAGCTATAATCCCAGCGCTTTGGGGAAACCGAGGTGAGTGGATCGCCTGAGCCCGCGGGGTTTGAGACCCGCCTAGGCAACTTGACGAGACCTCATCTCTAAAATAAATAAAAAATTAGCCAGGCCTGGTAGCCCCACCTGTAGTTCCAGCTACTTGGAAGGCTGAGGCGGAAGGATCGCCGAAGCCCATCAGGCGGGCTGCAGTGACCAAAAGCGGCCACTGCACTCCAGTCTGGGCGACAGAGTGAGACTCCAACTCAAAAAATAAAATAAAATAAAATAAATAATAAAAAAAAAAGACTTTATGGGAGTCGTTGAAAACTTTTGAACAGTGACATGACATTAAAAATGTGTCTAGCGCCGGGCTCGGTGGCTCAGCCTGTAATCCCCGCCTTTGGAGGCTGAGGTGAGTGAATTGCCTGAGCCCGGGGTTCGAGACCCGCCTGGGCAGCGAGACCTCATCTCTACAATAAATCAAAAAATCAGCAGGGCGTGGTGGCACATGCCTGTAATTCCGGCTACTCGGAAGGCTGAGGCGGAAGGATCACCGGAGCCCAGCAGGCCGAGGCTGCGGTGGCCGGGAGCGGCCACTGCACTCCAGTCTGGACGACCGAGTGAGACTCCAACTCAAAAAAAAAATGTGTCCAGCAAGATAAATCTGACAGCTGCACGCTAATGACATTTAACATATGTTAAAGAGTTCAAATAAATATTCAGATGCAAGACACTATTATTAAGTAATTTGCTGAATGTTCATAGTGTGCAAATCATTGTGTCTTGTGGATGGAAAGCAAACAGAAGCCATGCTTTTGAAAACTGATAGTTCATTTGGGGGAAGAACACGAAGGGGAAGCATGCTGACACAAGCAGGAAAAAGCGGGTGTCCTATTGAGGATAAATGTTGCAGAGAAGATATAATAGACATTAAACCCACACAGTTTAATGCAGGTTATCAGTGGATGTAGATCTATAACATGTCTCCTCTTTACAGTTTTTGTTTTTTTTTTTTTGAGTTGGAGTCTCATTCTGTCGCCCAGACTGGAGTGCAGTGGCTGCTCCTGGCCACCGCAGCCTCGACCTGATGGGCTCCGGCGATCCTTCCCCTCAGCCTTCTGAGTAGCCAGAATTACGGGCCCCGTGCTCCCACCCCCGGGCTAATTTTTTGATTTATTGTAGAGATGAGGTCTCGCCTGCCCAGGCGGGTCTCGAACCCGCGGGCTCAGGCAATCCACTCACCTCAGCCTCCCAAAGGGGCGGGATTACAGGCTGAGCCACTGAGCCTGGCTTCCTCTTTTACATTTTACAAGTTACTGCTTCATTGATTTCTTGCTGAAACTTCGTGAAGTAAGGTTCTTATCAATATCATTGTATCCAATTTACAGAAGAAAAAAATTGAGGCTAAATGACTTGTCCAAGATTGCACAGCTCATAGTGACTGAGCTGAGATTAGAACCTAGACATTGTATTCCATATTTCGTGTTGTTTCCACTGCAAGATCTTTTTTCCTCCCTCTTAAGTTTGGGGATTCTCCACCAAATAAAACTCAATGAAGGCAATTATTATTGCATCCCATCAGTTTAATACACCACTATATGCTGCATCCACAATACTTCTGTTTGTTTGGTTTTTTTTTTTCCTGTTTACTCAACAATACCTATATCAATAATTTGGACACAGTGGACACTCAGTAAATGTTGCTGCCCTCTTCCTCTAGAAACCTCACCTAAATCTGGCAATGTTTTGCAATAATTTGAGTCATGGTATGTTTATAAATTTTAACCTTAGTCATACTACATATGTGATTTTCCATACTGACACAACCCATAATTTTGTATGATTTCTAATCATTTTTTTAGTAGTATCCCAATACTACCCTCTTAGTACAATTAAAAAGAATTATAGAATTCATGTAACCCACATATTC
Organism: Cephalopachus bancanus; assembly: GCA_027257055.1. Lineage (NCBI taxonomy): Eukaryota > Metazoa > Chordata > Mammalia > Primates > Tarsiidae > Cephalopachus > Cephalopachus bancanus. Next base: position 5,620 of record JAPVLO010002046.1, read on the forward strand.
TAGAAAGATTTCAAGTTGTCACACAGTTAGGTATGAATATGGAATGATCATACTTATTATATGACTACAAGGAGAAATGTACTGGTATTCTTAATAATCACTGTTCCAAATGCACAGATCATTGAAACATACAAAGCTATTTATGTATCATCTTTCTTATGCCTCTGTCAAATCTCTTTCTGGAATGTTCTTTGATACCAATCTATCCTGTAATCATAAAATAATCAGTTATTTTATGATGAGAAATGAACAAAATATTCCTCTCACACACAATTCTCCCTCCTTGTGAGAATTTCAACCCATTACCCATCTTCTACTTGTATCTCTAGTGTACTCAAATTTGATAATCCATGAGCAGTTCTTCAAAAAAATTTATTGTGCTACTACTAGGTATCTGTACTTGTTAGTTGTTAGAAATATAGCCATGAACAAAATGAACATGGTCCCTGTCTTCATAGAGCCTATTATTTAGAAGAGAAACAGTTATTGAACAAGTAATCACTCAAATAACTATGTAATTGCAATTGTGAAGGAAATGTACAGGCTGATTTGAGTATAAGGTTGGGAGATAATTCTCAATGGGTCTTTCACATTTCTGCATGTCTTGCAAGCAGGCCAACTACCCTTGGTTCTGGGGTACCTTTTTTAAAAAAAGTATGCATAGCAAACAGTGTTGTAAGATAGTATCTCCTTTCAGAAAAAAACACAAGCATGTTTATTGCCCCTTATAAAAGATTCAGGTTCCCCAAGTTCAAGGTTCCTCTTTTGTATTACACTTCACTGTGTGTGCAGGCTTCCCTCTGGATCCATCTGTGTTGCCCCATTAGGTGAGCAGATGAGAAAAAGTAATGTAACTATGCTGATGCTCTTGTTGCTTGATGTACCATGTATAATAAAATGCTTTGTCTCCGAATCAGGGGTCTCATGTTTCCTGCCAGTATCCATGAAACTATAGCAGGCTAACTTGTGAGCTTGAAAGTAGGGCAGAATCATAGACTCATTAAACAGGGGGTCAATTTTAGAAAGTGATATTTAAGCCTCCAGTTTAGGTTCCCTCCAATTCATTTTTAAATAAATTTTTATTTTACTATAAAATGCTTCAACTATGCAGACAAGAATAGAGATGAATGCAATAAACACCTACATATCCACAACCCCACTTTATCAAATGCTAACAAGCATTGTGGCATATTTGCTTCAGATCTTTTTATGAATAAAGCATCACCTACCTATACACTTGAAGTTCCTTGTGTCCTTTTCCCTGATCTCATTCTCCTGGGTCTGTCCCTCTCTCTCTAGAGGTAAAGACCATATAAATTTAGTATTTCTCACTCTGTGTATGTTGCTCTGTTTTTTTCTCTTCAATACAAAGTTCATTATTTTTTATCAACATCAGTTTACATGTAAATGGATGTACAAGGTGATTGAGAACCTTGGTGCTCAAGCACTTATTTCACTGTGTAAGAAGCAGACAACGCTGGGCATGGTGGCTCAAGCCTGTAATCCTAGCACTTTGGGAGGCCAAGGTGAGAGGATTGCCTGAGCTCAGGGGTTCGAGACAAGCCTGGGCAACTTGGTGAGACCTTGTCTCTACAATAAATAAAAAAAAAATGGTAATAATAAATTTGCAGGGCATGTTAGCACATGCCTGTAGTTCCAGCTATTTGGAAGATTGAGGCAGAAGGATTGTCTGAGCTCAGCCAGTCGAGGCTGCGGTGGCCACAAGCCTGCCACTGTACTATAGCCTAGACAACGGAGTGAGACTCCAACTCAAAAAAAAGCAGGCAATATTGCCAGTGATGAATGAAGGTTTCCAAGAGATCAACTAAGCTGTCCCTGGGTTACTCTCTGGCTTCAGCTTTCCTGTGAATTTACATGTACCTTGTTAGGGGAATTCATGCTACAAGGCTCTGAATGAGTTCCACGAAAATATTGGGGCCAACACAGCTAGTAGTAGAGTGGGGGCCAAGTTTGAAACATCTGATGGAGTGAGTTACAGGAGAGTAAGGTGGGTTTCTTTGTCCTGATCCCAGACTCACCAGGGCCAACTTCTATCTAAGACTAGTTTGAAGCAGTGTACTTTTGTGAGGTGGGATGGGTATCTTCAGATGATGCTAGAAGACAGTCCTCACCTAGGCATTGAGGGAGAACAGAATTTTTTTATGCATATGGTCAAAGTCAGCCAAGTATATGTACAGACCTGGGCCAAGCTCCCTCACATTCAGCCCTCAGGTTATTAAAGACCATATAGGCTGGGCATAGTGGCTCACGCCTGTAATCCCAGCACTTTGGGAGGCCGAGACAAGAGGATTGCCTAAGGCCAGGAATTGGAGACTAGCCTTAGCAACTTGGTGAGACCTCGTCTCTACACTAAATCAAAAAAATTAGCCTGACTTGGTGGTGCGCGCCTGTGGTTCTAGCTACTTGGAAGACTGAGGTGGAAGGTTCACTGAACCCAGCAGGTAAAGGCTGCGGTGGCCATGAGCATATCACTGTACTCCAGTCTGGGTGACAGAGTGAGACTCAACTGAAAAAAAAAAAAGACCATACAATGGCAGCAGTTATTTGGGTCTAGCTGACCCTCAATGGGTCCTTTTCTCAAGGTAGACTGTGCTCCAGTATGAACATGTACCCCTCTGCTAGGTGCATGGGTGTCACCCTGGTGTCTTCCTTTCTCATTCTCTTGGAGATTCCTTTAGAATTTGCTTGAGAGCTACTATTTTCAGTATCCAATGACTTCCTCTCTCTTAATTTACTCATATTTTAGAATGTATTATTCAGAAGTTTCCCAAAAAGATATCCAGGAGGTAAAATTTTGCAGTTGTACATATCTAAAAACATCTTTATTCAACCCTATGTTTGATTGATTGGATGATTGATTCTAGACTAGAATTAACTTTCATTCAAAATTTTGAAGGCTTTGCTCCATTGCCCATATACATGTATGTATATATGTGTGTGTATGTGTGTGTGTGTGCGTGTGTATATATATATATACACACCAAATATATATATATTTTTTGTATGTTCTGGTCAGGAACAGTCAAATGGAAAAGATGTATAGGGCAAGGGCAAGGTATGCAGAAAGGGGTGTGGAGCCTCTATGCCCTCTCTGGTCATGCTGCCCTCCCAGCATCTCCCTGTGCCCATTGGCCATTGGTGACTGGCTCAGTCTCCAGCCCCTCTTCCCTCCTTGGAGGTAAGGCTGCAAGTTCCAACCCACTAGTCACGTGGTTGGCTCCTCTGACACTGTTCCCATTCTTCTAGGAGGCACCTAATTAGCATAAGCTAAGGAGCTTATTATGAATGAAATCATGAAAAAACTCTCACCCTTATCATTCAGAAAATTCCAAAGGTTTTTGGAGTTTTGTGCCGGAAACTGGAGATAAAGACAGAATATATATATTTCTTATTACCATATATCACAGGACTGTAGGTCCTTCCTTTCTAGAAAATCATATTTTTCAGTTCTAAGAAATTTTCTTAAATTATTTTATGGATGATATTAATTCTTCTACTTTCCCTGTCCTTGCCCTCCCCCCTTCCCTCCTCCACCCCAGTCCACAACGCCAGTTATTTGAATCTTCTACCTCTTGGATTAAACTCTAATTTTAAAAAAATGTTTTCACTTCTATATTCACATAGCTTTTTTTCCCTCCTACTTTTGAGTAACAGCCCTGACCAAGCTTACTTAAGAGTTTTTGTTTTTTTGGTTATTTGTTACCTGCTTATGCTTTGAGTGTTTGGCTAAATAGTTAAGCTTTACTTTAGGATGTGCGTGGGGCCAATCCCTGCAGGTTCTGGAGAGTCCCTGGAAAGATGTGGCAGTGTCGGCGAAACCAGAAGGGATAGATAATAAAAGAAAGAAAGAAAGAGACTGGACTCTGTCTAGTGCAGAAGCCATTTTATGGGACAAACCGTTAAGTCTTTTATCCTAAATTTTCACAGGTTAAATCACAAGACTTTTACGTGAACACAAAGCCAGGTGGATGAGGGGCATCCCCCACCCACCAGGTGTTTCCTCAAGCATGAGGAAGGACAATCCCAATTAAATCACAAGACTATTACATGAACACAAAGCCAGGTGGATGAGGGGCCTCCCCCACCAACCAGGCGTTTTCCCAATCATGAGGAAGAACAATCCCAAAATTATCTCAACTGTTCCTTATGCTTGGTTAATGTTCCTCAAAAGCAATACAACAATTCTAACATCATAATATTCTAATAATCAATAACTTCTAAAGCTTGTGCATACACAAAACCTAATAACTAACTTAAATCCTAATCCCTTTCTGTTCTGTGCTAATTCCACCTACACTATAGAAACTCTTAATTATAGCTCAAACCAGTTCCTGAAGAATGTGGCCCAGTCCAAAGATCACGCTGGGCCGTTTCTAGGAACAATTGATTACATTCTCTTAACAAAATGGCTATTCCAAAATCCTATATATCTATCTTAACATCTATAAAAGTCTCTAATTCCTAATCCTAACATATAAAGCTGATCATCAGCAATAAAGCTTCTAAAAGTAAAACCTAAATATAAACTGTAAATTGTACTAAGGCCAAAACCACAATAGTAGAAAATGGGAACAACGAAATTTCTGAAGTTAGCTGTATTCTTATTAAACCTCAAAATATCATGTTTGATCATGCTTGAACTAACATAATTCACTGACATAGCATAACCTATTCTACAATACTTTCTATGAATAAAATAAATTCAATTTCTATAATAAGTAGAAAAACCCTACACTAACTGTAGCTAAAACCAGTTTAAAAGAATGCAGCCCAATCCAAAGTACATGCTGGGTCCTTAGGAATGTGGCCCAGGCCAAAGTTTGTGCTGGGCCATTTCTGGTAACTCTAGATAATCATCTATACTATCTAAAGCTGAAAACAGCTCACCATATTTATATACTAATTCTACAAATATACTTTTAAATTTTATAAAGAAGCTTGTACCGAATAGAAGGCTCCCAAATGTGACCTGAGTTTAAATTATATCTCATACCAAAGCCAAAACCACAGTTCATGGGAAACAGGAACAATGAGTTTCTAGAGTTAGCCATGACTGTCACAGTCACAGAGCCTTCAGCTTAGGTCAGCAGAGCTCCTTCTGATGAGAGGTGTCAAATAGCGAAAAAAGGGAAGAGGAAATGGGCCAACAGCTCCTGAACACATTCTAGTGGCCTCAGGGTCCACAGTCCACCTTGATCCCAAACGTTCAGGTGGGCCTCCGAGACAGGCTCCCAACAAGGATGATTTGATTGGATCATTTTATGACTCTCATCTTGCTTTGCTAAGTATCCCCAGAGCAGCCTCTTCTGACCTGAAAGGACTGGGTAGGAGTATTTTAGACGTCAAGTAGAGAAAGAAACCTGGATGTCTCAGCATCCACCATTCCAATGTTCCCTGAAGTACCGTTTCTGATATAATAATTTCAACCTCAAGACCTCAACTATGCTTGGTGTCCACCCATCCCTTTATTTCATCCCCTACAGAGATTAAGCTTCCAGACTTCTGCCAGGGTGTGGAAGGGACAGTTGCTCAGCAGGACAGAACGGGGGAGGGGGACCAGAGGATCTACTGGCTTCTCAGATAATCTTTAGCTGGTCTTCCTGATTTGGAGCCCTCTTTTCCAGAGGTGCTTGGTGCTAGCAAGTCATGAACCCTTGAGGATTCTGCGGTTACAACTCAGGCTGGTTTTTGGGGTTTCATCACCACCAGTTTTGGCTATGACCCTTCATCAGCCTTCTAGCCTCAACATTTCTGGTGCTCTTTTTTCCCTTTTTTTCCCACATTGTTGTATGTTTATTAGCTTTAAAACATTTTTTAAAAAAAAAAGTGCAAATGTCTTATTCATTCATTCTAGGGGGTTTTGAAAGGGGAGAACTATTAGATGTGTGTATTCACAAATATTACCTGTAGACTCCTACCTAGTTACTAAACTGAAGTTGGAAGCAACATCCTGTGTTGGTTTCATGCATGCCCTGTCTAATCACTGTAAGGAAAGTATTCAGAAGTTTCGGGTTTTGTTTTGTTTTTTAAAACAAAATTTTTTAAAAAATACAAATCTGATTGTGTCGCTCCCCCCACCCTACTTCTAATTTAGCAACTTCTTTCCTATAGTGTTTAGATAAAGACAAAACCTCTAAGTGTGATTTCTAAAAACTCTATGGGGGCACAAATGTATGGAGCAATATATATCTTACATATGACATAATATATATGTAATATATATTATATATGACATTGTATATATATTGCAGCATAGTGTTGTTTTGTTTCAAATTCAAATTGAATTCATGCTTGAAACTGGGGGTTTGAGACAAGCTAGGCAACATAGTGAGACCTTGTCTCTACAAAAAAATCATAAAATTAGCCAGGCATGATAGTGAGGGCTTGAGTCCTAGCTACTCAGGAGGCTGAGGAGGAAGGATTGCCTGAGTTCAGGAGGTTGAGGCTGTAGTGCGCTATGATCATGCCATTGCACCCTAGCCTAGGCAATAGAGAGAGACTCTGAAAAAAAAAGGAAGAAAAAAATAAAAACAAATTGAATTCAAATTCGTTTTGGCAAAGATGATACTCTCTATTTTACCATAGGTTTTTCAACTCCCTCTTGTTCAATATGTGGTCATTTAGTACATGATCTCCCTAGGCCCTGAGGTATTAGAGCAATGCCCTCAGCACTGAGGTATTTATTAGAGCCGCTCCACCCTGAGGTATAGGAGTCCTTCCCCTCTGCCCTGTTTCAGGGCCTACAGCTCCTGTTTTCCCACACCCCCCCATTCTCTCAGGTCTACATACTGGCCTTCTTTTGGTTCTTTTGTTAAGCCCCCTTTATCACTGGATGATGTAAAGTACTTTGATGGTTGAAGTACTTTGGGCTTTTCAGGCAGCAATAAAGTATTTTCATTTGTTGAGTTTTGCAAATGAAAGCAAAAGTTAAATTAAACTAAGAAAATAAACTTAAGAAAAAAAAACCCACAACAGTCTATCGTAATGATCTGCCTAGCTCTTTAAGCATTCAGGCTTTTTGTTAAGAGTGCAGTAATAATAAGCTAACAAAAAAATTCTCCCAAAAAAACAATATTGTAAAACACAGTAATGTTAGAATGTGAAGATTTCTCCTCTTTAAACACTTTGATAATTAGACCTGCTATACCATAAAATTCTGAAAACTCAAAATAAAAGTAGAAATGTTGGAGACTTACATAAATTGAAGTTCAGTTTGGGATGATTAGTTTGATTCTCTCTAGCAATAAATATTTAAGACCTAACCATACTGTAATTGTGTTATAATGTCCTTGATGGATTAGATATCCTAAAATTGTAGATCACTTAGTTGTCAAACATGAAAGTAAATATTTTTTATTTATCTTTTATTTTGTTAGCTGCTTCCAAATCACAGAAGAAAGTAAATATTCATTTGTCTTGTATAAAAATATCTAGTGGTCACCTTCAACAAGATAAAGTAATTGAATTATAGATTAAATTATTAGTATAATTCTGTCATATTACGTAATCTGAAATGATTTGAGAACTTTAATAGAATGATACATTTTGAAACAATTCACACACACAATTATCACATACTTATTAGGACAAGTAACAAATTTGAAACATGATACATACAAATAGGCTTTGTAATCAGTTACTGTAATCAGTAACTCCAAATTAGACCAACTTCTCATCCAAATGATCTTTTGAAAATAACTATTTATGAAGTCCATGAATCATAAAATTCTTCCCTACCTTCCCTTTTAAACATTAGTAAAACTAATTTTGTGCACTACAAACATTTGGAGCTTGGAAGGGTCATATTCTAACAAGGGAAACTCCTGAAAGGTCCTCATCTGTGATTAGAACAGAGGGCAGATTTTTCTTATTTTACATTTGATTGTTACCTAAAAGAATGACTTTCTTAAAAAAAAAAGGGAGCTAGAAAAATAATGTTGAGTGCTTGTAGCAGGAAAAATAGAGAGATCGTGACACCGAGACTATTATAGGAAGTGGCACTTTATTATGCTGGCTAGTACAGTGGGCCCGAGAATCTAATGCGTCCAAATTGAGCTCAAGCGCCCCAGAACAGGAGAAGTGGGGTCTTATACCCTTGTTTAGTTAAGGGAGGGTGTCATGTTGAGTGATTACATACTTCCTTTGGAATCTTACAAGGTTATATTTAGCGAAATTAGATTTTTCAAAGAACAAATGGTTTCCAGGAACTGCAGGATTGTAAACCGTCAACTTCAGAAGGGGGGTTTTAGGTAAGACTCTTTTCCATTTCCATGAAATGACCAGTCTCTGTGCCATTTGGCCTTTTTAAAATAAAACCTGCCTGCTGCCTGGCGGGTCTTTAAAGTTGTAACTTGACTTTCAAAAGGAAATACCTTTAACTGCTATTAACCCCTCCTTCTTGCCACTGGGCTAGTAGCAGCCCAGGTGAGGCCAACTGCTGATCCCGAATCAGCTACATGTGTTTCTGTATTTATTCACTCAATCATATAAGAAATATATTTGAGCATTTGCCGTATCCTGCCACATTCCCCCCTTGATGCTTGATCCTTTATGGATCTAAAGCGTCATCATTTTTAATTTGGTGCATTAAAATCATATGGGCCACAGTTTTTTGTTTAACAACTGTTTTTACAAACTTAGAAATGGTGTTTATAATTATTGGGGCTATATAAGGGAGGATAAGGCAGGATCTCACCATTAGGACTATAGATTTAAACCAATTGCCAATTTTTATGCTTTGTCATTTTTGCACCGGGACATGGGCAAGTTTTTTTTTTTAACATTGGTGGCTATATTAGTTACAACTTTACCATTATTATTTATTTGCAAACAACAATTGGAGCTATTAAATTTACCACTTTTTTTTTTTGTCAGCAGGTAGTCCAAAGCTAGGTGGTTTTGATAAATAGCTGTACGCATTTGGGCTGCTGCTGAGCAACAAGCTCAAAAACCGTGGCTGTTTGATTAGTTATAATTTTTGAGACAGTTTGTAATCTGATAATGTGATTTAGCATTTATACAGAGGCGTGCGGCATTTCTGACTTTTATCTTGTGCCCATGTGGCCGGGCCATAAGTATTTATAATTTTCTGGGGTGGTCATTTGTCATTTTTTTAAACCTGGGTCCCTCTTATATTAGGAACTTGATCGAGGGATCGAGCACCTCGTGTTTTGAGGCCTTTAGAAAGAGGAATGCCTAGTTCATCCCCGCTTGGGTTGGGCAGAAGGAAAAATCCTGGTTGGATTATTCTTATGTTACATGTGCCTTTTTATAACACTGGGAGCTGGGTATATGTAACCTTTTTATATGTCCAAAATAGCCCTTTAGTACATTTAGTACATTGAGAAGATTTAGTTGAGTCAGCCCAATACCAGCAGGCCTTGTTGGCCACCAGGTCTGGTGGGTTGAGTTTCAGTATAATATTCTTTTGTAAGGAGTCTCTCCTACCCATTGAGTATAAGCAGAACCTGCTCTGCTTAAATAGTTTTTTTCCAATTACTTTTGAGGAGAGGATCCACTTCTGGGGTACATTATCTGTTCTAACAGTCAAAGAATGGTTCCATTGGAGGAACTGGTAAGCATTCAGACTAGTTTTCTTTCAAGGCCACTTTTTAGTCATTAGGGCCCCTCCACATACCCAACAATTGGTGACACCAAGTGTCTGAGCTATATTTTCAGCCAAATTTATAAACAGATTTTGCCCTACTTCCCACGATTGAGGGTTAGTTTTGACTGCTGGGCAGTTGGAGGAGCTACTAATTGCACAGTTTTTAAAATCAGTTTTTCAGCTTTGGGTGCGGGAACAAAATGTCAACAAACCTAATTTGTGTTTCCGGGGGTGTTACAGGCTATGACACCAGCTTTAGTGTACTGGTAGCTTTGTTTTGATAATCCAGCAAAGTATAGCTGGCCATTATGGGTGCAGATATGTTTATCAGTATAACAAACTTCTGGCTGGGATGAATAACTATGGAAAACCCTTAAGTCTGGCCAGAGAGTTTTTATACATTTACATGCTGGGTATAGGGGGAAGCGGTAGATACCCAGATTAGGTAGAAACACATAAAAGCACAAGTAAACTTTTTATCATAAGAAAGGATGGAAATGCTAGTGAAACCCTTTTCTAACATGCTCAGTGGGGACAACTGTTAATTTTACAACAAATAAAGTTATAAATGGTTTAGCAAGTATAAATGTTGACAAAGCAAAGCAACGGCTTATCAGTAATGTCCACTGGGTTCTTAAGCCGAATTCTCAATCCTCTGCCATGTGTCGATCAATCAGCTTCCAGTGTGTGATTGAAGCAGGGCCTGAAGTATCTTCATGCTTCCGGAGCGAGGCTGGATAAATTAGTTCCACGTCCTTCGTTGGGCTCTGCGACTTTCCCAACGGTCAGCTTAAGGGGCGCTGCTGGATCTGCGGTGCACTCCCAGTCCTGGGAAGCCGGCTTAATTTTGCTATAATGGATCTAAGGAACTACTTTGGCTACTTTGTGGTCAGGGTAGATAAAAAAACAATGAATGGCCCCCTCCAGAGGGGCTTTAGGAGTTGTACATTCCACTCTTTTACCCATACCATATCACCTGGCTTAAAAGAATGAGCATTGGTAGTTAAACTAATTGGCAATTGTTCTCTGACTTGACAATGGATGGCGTTTAGGACTGAACCTAAGGCTTGCATTTGTTGTTTTAGAGCAAGACTTTCTAATTTTTTTAAGTTTTTCTGTATGCCCTTAACAAGAGGGGGTGGCCACCCATAAAGAATTTTAAAAGGCGAGAAGCCTGTTTACTTTATTTAAAGGCCTTTCCCCATAGCAGGGGCTTTTGTGTACCCCCTTTGAGACTTTATAGAGGAGTTTTATCATGATAGAGAAGTTAGGTATTTAAATTTTATAGATTAGTATAGGAATAGGACCACCCTTAGGGTCCTTTTTTTTTTTTTTTTTTTACAGTTGGTTGGGTTTTTCCTTTTTTCAATTTTTTGCAGCACTTACTCCCCTTGGATGTTTGAGTTTTTTCTGGTCCAAGAAGTGTCTAGGGAAATAAGCTCATAAACTGTGATTAAAATTTGTTCTAAATAGACAATACATTTTTTTATGAGTATTTACGTCTGTGGTCCCCCTTTTTTTTAGAGGCCTACCGTTAAACAATTTTAAAGGTTTAACAAATTTCATTTCAGGGACTTGGATCCTGAGTGATGCAATACCAAATACCTATGTTTAATTTACTCATGTCTCCAAAGGATTTCTAGTGATTATTATGCTAACCCGCAAATTGAAAGATTGTACTGTCTTAGTTTTACATCTGATGGAATTTTTCCTGGATTTGTCAAGGGGTGGGATAGATTGTCACTTGGCTTGCAGTAGAAATGTTTAAATGCCTTTTAAAACATACCTATAGGAGATTGATTTATGTCTAGCCTGTGATAGCTATCCTATCTTAATTATTTATTTTTTAGAGATTTTTTGATCCCATAATCATTTGGGGTGCTCAGGGGTGGAGGTCCGTCTTCTGTAATTTTTTTAGAGCTGATAATGGGTGCAGTTCTGCCTAGCCAGAGATCGAAAATCTCTCCCTGTCTGACTTGAGGCATCCAGATTGGTTTTAGCAGTGGCATTATTTGCAGGTACTGGTTGGAATTTTTGCATGACCATTATGTGGGCATGAAATTATTGGATTTTAGCTCAATAAAAGGAATAAAGTCAGGCCTACATTTTGACAATTGTAGGCAGTAGCTGATTACCTTTTGTACAAAAGCTACAAGGCCTGAAGTTATTAGCATAACTTAAATGATAAACTTTAATTTGTGTGGCTTTATTACAAGTACCAGCTTTTGTATTTCTGGACTATAATGGTAGCCTGACAGATTGTTTTAGAATATAATTTGAACTAGGCACTTAAGTAAATTTTTATATAAAATTTGAAGGGAAATCTGAAAATGTTTGGAGACTTGCATCCAGAAAAGACTTTATTATGCCTAGATTGTTTATAGAACTTTTTTTGTATGTATTTATTTTTTAATTTTTTTTTTTGAGTTGGAATCTCACTCTGTTGCCCAGACTGGAGTGCAGTGGCTGCTTCTGGCCACTGCAGCCTCGGCCTGCTGGGCTCCGGTGATCCTTCCGCCTCAGCCTTCCAAGTAGCTGGAATTACAGGCACGTGCTACCATGCCCAGCTAATTTTTTGATTTATTGTAGAGTTGAGGTCTTGTCAAGTTGTCCAGGTGGGTCTCGAACCCGCGGGCTCAGGCAATCCACTCACCTCGGCCTCTCGAAGTGCTGGGATTACAGGCTGAGCCACCAAACCCAGCCGTGTATGTATTTTTTTAAAACTTTTTTTAATACCATTTTTGACAGGTTTATACCATTTTATTTTTGTTTTCTACCCCCTTTTAAAAAATTTTTATAAGTATTTACTTTATTATAGGACAGAAATGTACCATATAAGATTTTTTCTTAGATAAAAATATATATATTTTATATATTTTTTTGTTTGTTTTTTTGCTAAAGCCTTATTTGTATACCAACAACCTTTTTATATTTTTCTTTGCCTTTTGCTTTTTTAAAATTTATTTATAGATAACGTTATACAGTCATAATTTGAATTTACCTTTTAGTAACTGTTGGGTGAAACATTTAGTTTCTGGAACACCTTTAATTTTACTGGAGAGCAGGTTTTAGGAGGAAGAAGTTCAGTATGAGCACAAGGGCTAAAAGCTTAGCCTCAGTATTAATTAAGAAATTAATTTGGACCCAGCCACATCTATATAGACCCAAGGATTCTCTGGGTGGATGGCATACAGAGCGCTGTGCTGGGTCGTGCCCCCCCCCTTCAGTCAACAGTCACCATCACTGAGCTAGGTGTTTTCTCCCCGCTTCGGGAGAGGCCGCACCATCTCTTTCAGTGGCTGTTTAGTCCGAATATTGGATAAGGTTTTGGGGGCTTAGGCCGTTAGGAACAATTGTGCTTTAGGTGCCCAGATTGACCACATTCATAGCAGTTGATACCATAAACCCCTTAGCAGGTTTATCCTTATCAGGCCTCTTTTGGGTGGTTGGAACTTTTGCTTTTAGTGGTAACTGCCAGTTTGTTTACCTTTCCTCTGGCTGGTGCTCATTTTGGAGTTCATTTTCTTTTTTTTTCTTAATGTTTTAGTTTTTAAGAACTTCAGAGGTTTTCTATAATTGGGAGTTTGGTATTTTTAGTCCTGAGTTAAGCCTCTGGAGTTTGGCATTTAATATTCTATAGAATATGATCTTGTTTGCAAAGTAGTAAAATAAATTTTTAAAATGCCTTAGTACACAGAACTTTTGACCATTTTATTTTTTCTTAGGTCTACAAAGTGAATTTAATTGCCAGATAGTTTTTTTTTTAAATCTTATTATCTGTTAACTTGTAGTGAGTTTAAATTTGATTTTTTTAATAATGCACTTAATTATTATTAAACCACATAATTTTAATTTGTTCCAATTATTTAAAATCTGTCCCATTGGGGTGTCCAAAGGCACAGACTACTATATACTCTCTTGGTCACGTTTTTTTGAAAACCCAGAATTTTCTCTGAACACTTGCAATTTATTCCTCAAAGGATAATTCTAAAACAAACAAATAACTAAATAAAGTCATAAACAGCAATGCCAGGAATTCCTGGAACCCTGATGGCTTCTCCGAGACTGAGTGTTTTCTGCCTTTCTTGAAGCCCCCCCCCCTTTTTTTTGCTCCACAACTTTTCAATGATGTCTACAAAAATGGCCTGGTACAAAACCTTTTTAGAGTGAACAGACCACGTAGATGTAAGATGATCTGTTCCTACTTATTCCTGATTATGAACAGGCAAAATTGTCAAAAATCCTCATGAATTACTAAACAGCAGCCTTAGTTGTAAGACATGGACAATTAAACGAACATAGCCAAAAATGCAAGCATTAGTGTTACTTAGCATTATAATATAAAGTAGGGACTCAGCATATATTACAAGACTCTAAAAGACTTCCCAACAGTTTTACAGGGACAAGCAGTTGATTATGATCTTAGGCAAGGCCTAAACCTTTAGAAACAGACTGACTTTTAGCTAACCTGGCTTTTAGCATTTGAAAACGAGAACAGCCTATTCATTCCCTTAGTTGCCAGAGAAAGATTACAAAATTATTTTTCTCCGAGGCTAGCATTAACTTACACTGAGTTAGCAAAAGGCTAAGTAGCATATAAGAGACATTTCTCCGTTTCTTTACAGGTGGATTAGAATGAGCTCCTTCAGAATTTATGAAGGAGAACACAGGCTAAGGAAGGGAGGGGACATGGTCCCTGGAAAGAATTTAAGATAACCGGTAACATTTTTCATACACAACAGGCAATTTTCCCACAACCTTAACAACAAAAGGCAGAAATTTTAACAGTGCCAGCGGGTTGGGAGAAAACACCACACAAATAAAGGGAAACATAAAATGACAAAGAAATATGTGCCAATCAAGTTTTTAAAAGAAGACATGACCCATCAAACAAAGCATAATAACTCAACCAGCCTTTTAGCAGATTTAAAGCGACAGATACACACAAATAAGAGAATGAGGGGTATGGGAAACATCCGCTTTGTCTCCCTCCAGTCATACTCCTCGTGAAGATATCTCAGACACCTCTTAGCAATTGGCAGGTTGGTACACCCCCAACGCAGACTAACTCTATGCAGAGCCCTCCCGCCATCCATCTCATTCACACACAAGCACACAGCACACTCTTCAACTCTCCGTCCCAATCCTAGGAGCCCACGTGTTCATCTTCAGACAGTGTTTTCTTCCACTGCCTTTCAGCCCTTTCCTTCAGGCTGGAGATTACTACCTGGCCCCGGAGGTGATCAAGCCCCCTTCTGCCATCCATTGGCAGGTCTATGCAAAGGTCTTTATTCCTACCCTTTCCATCAGGTGGTCTTTCTGTCCTTTCCGTCAGGTGGTCGTCCTTATGCCAGTTCCTCGCCTCTTGGGTTCCTGTTGTGCTTTCGTGGTCTGAGCTTCAGTGTGCCGGGAGTGGCCTCCCTCCTACGGATCAAAAGGTCCGTTGCCAGCCAGGCAAGATTGCTCTTCTTATTGCCCTGTAGGTCGTACCCCGATGACAAAGGAGGTGGAACACACCATCTCCAATCTCCATTTCCCGGCCAATGCACCAGAAATGTAGCAGGAAACATAGAGAGATCGTGACACCGAGACTATTATAAGAAGTGGCACTTAATTATGCTGGCTAGCACAGCAGGCCGAGAATCTGTGTCCAAATCGAGCTTGAGTGTCCCAGAACAGGAGAAGTGGGCCCTATACCCTTGTTTAGGTAAGGGAGGGAGTCGTGTTGAGTGATTACATACTTCCTTTGGAATCTTACAAGGTTGTACTCAGCAAAATCAGATTTTTCTTTCTTTTTTTTTTTTAAGTTGGAGTCTCACTCCGTCGCCCAGACTGGAGTGCAGTGGCCACTCCCGGCCACTGCAGCCTCGACCTGCTGGGCTCCAGCGATCCTTCTGCCTCAGCCTTCCGAGTAGCTGGAATTACAGGCGTACTACCACACCCAGCTAATTTTTTGATTTATTGTAGAGATGAGGTCTCGCTGCCCAGGCGGGTCTTGAACCTGTGGGCTCAGGCAATTCACTCACCTCAGCCTCCCAAAGGCGTGGGATTACAGGCTGAGCCACCGAGCCTGGCAAAATCAGATTTGTCAAAGAACAAATAGTTTTCAGGAACTGCAGGATTGTAAACCGTCAACTTCAGAAGGGAGGTTTTAGGTAAGACTCTTTTTCATTTCCATGAAATGACCAGTCTCTGGGCCATTTGACCTTTTTAAAATAAAACCTGCCCAGTGCCTGGCGGGTCTTTAAAGTTGCAACTTGCCTTTCAAAAGGAAATACTTTTAACTGCTATTAACCCCTTCTTCTTGCCACTGGGCTAGTGGCAGCCCAGGTGAGGCCAACTGCTGATCCCAAATCAGCTACATGTGTTTCTGTGTTTATTCACTGAATCATACAAGAAATATATTTTAGCATTTGCCGCATCCTGCCACATGCTAAGATTGTTTTCATGGTTAGTAACTATTTATTATATAACCAAAGCAATCTATGGTGGCTCACGCTTGTAATTCAAGCACTTTGGAAGGCTGAGGCAGGAGGATTGTCTGAGGTCAGAAGTTTGAGACCAGCCTCATCAACATGTGAGGACTCATCTGTTCACCTAATCAGTCCTTACTCTGTGCTTAGTCATGAACGTGCCTCAACTTCTTTCAGCCCTTGCTGTTACCACTTTTAAAGTGTTAACATAATTAGCTCACTTCTACTCTCCTCTGCCCATGCCTTTCTCAGTTGTCTGGAAAAGCAAAACATAAAATAAAATAAATAAATAGACCAGAGGGAAAGTGATTGGAAGGAAGTACCACTCAACTGGTCTCCTATTTATTCCTTGTGGGGCTTCTTGGCTTCTTGGCTACTCAAGGATCTTGCTCCTTCAAGACTGCTGCTGGTTTACTACTCTCCAGTTTGCAGTAAGGAGAATCTGATGGTAAAGTCAGTACCTGTCGTCCCTGCTAGGCAAAGACCTCATTCTATATGGTCTCATAGTCTACTCTTAGGTGCCTCCCTCTGGCCAAATGAGATATATTTTTCTTGATAAATGATTAATAAATGACACATTGTAAAGGGATATTCTGAAAATATCTTTTATGTTGAAAAGATGTCTTCATATTTTGAAAAAGTTGGAACCTATCATGCTATACCATATTGTTTCATTGTTGGCAATCTGTAAGTATCTCTGATGATTTTGAATGCTAAAATCATCTGTGGAGATGACTGTAGTCTATAGTTCTTCAATTAAACTTCATTGTGTTTATTAGGACCTAACTGATATCATATAAAACATTCCTTTTATTGATAAGTGATAAGCCATTTTCATCTTGGTTAATAATTATATGGTCCAGCTGAGGTGAGTGGATTGCCTGAGCCCGCGGGTTCGAGACCCGCCTGGGCAGCGAGACCTCATCTCTACAATAAATCAAAAAATCAGCCGGGAGTGGTAGTACATGCCTGTAATTCCAGCTACTCGGAAGGCTGAGGCGGAAGGATCGCCGGAGCCCAGCAGGTCGAGGCTGTGGTGGCCGGGAGCGGCCACTGCACTCCAGTCTGGGCGACAGAGTGAGACTCCAACTCAAAAATAAATAAATAAATAATAATTATATGGTCCTTTCTTTTCAAATATAGAAGAGACATATTTTTAAAAAATATACTTTGTATTTCAGAGCAGTTTGGGGTTCACAGCAAAATTGAGTGAAATGTACAGAGAATTTCCATGTATCCCCTCCCCCCACATATATAGTTTCCTCCATTATCAACATCTCACACCACAGTGGTACATTTGTTACCACTAATGAATCTACATTGACAGAATATTATTATCCAGACTCCACAGTTTACATTAGGGTTCACTTTTGCTGTACATTCTATGGGTTTGAACAGATCTATAATGATATATATTTACTAGTATCATGCAGAGTAGTACTCTAAAAAACCTCTGTGCTCTGTCCATTTATCCCTTCCTCCCTCAGTCCCTGGCAACCACTGGTCTTTTTACTGTCTTCATAATTTTGTCTTTTCCAGAATGACTAACAGTTGAAATTATACAGTGTATAGCCTTTTCAGATTGGCAACTTATACTTAGTAATATGCATTTAAGTTTTCTCTGGCTTGATCGTTCATTCCTTTTTAGCACTAAGCTATATTCCAAATTCCATTGTCTGGATATACAACAGTTTATTTATCCAATCACCTACTGAGAGACAGCTTGGTTCCTTCCAAGTTTTAGCAATTATGAATAAAGCTGCTGTAAACATCTGTGTGCAGGCTTTTATGTGGATATAAGTTTTTAACTCCTTTGGGTAAATACTAAGGAGTGTGATTACTGAATCATATGGTAAGAGTATTTTTTTTTTTTTTAAGAAAGCAGGATTTATTGAGAGGACAGAAAAGCTCCCACAGTGGGAGGGGACCTGAGGGGGTTGCCTGAGTATGTTTGATTTTGTAAGAAACTGGCAACTTACCTTCCAAAGTAGCTGTACCATTTTGCATTTCTACTAGCAATGAATGAGAGTTCCTGTTGCTCCATATCTTCACCAGCATTTGATATTGTCAGTGTTCTGAATGTTGATCATTCTAATAGGGTGTGGTAGTATCTTGTTGTTTTAGTTTGTACTTCCTTGATGACATATGATGTTCAGCATATTTTCATATAGTTATTTACCATCTGTATATCTTCTTTGGTGATGTATCTTTTTTTTTTTTTTTTGAGTCGGAGTCTCACTCTGTCACCCAGACTGGAGTGCAGTGGCACTCCCGGCCACCGCAGCCTCGACCTGCTGGGCTCCCGTGATCCTTCCGCCTCAGCCTTCCAAGGAGCCGGAATTACAGGCATGCGCTACCATGCCTGGCTGAATTTTTGATTTATTATAGAGATGAGGTCTCGCTGCCCAGGCGGGTCTCGAACACGCGGGCTCAGGCAATCCACTCACCTCAGCCTCCCAAAGGCACGGGATTACAGGCTGAGCCACCGAGCCCGGCTGGTGATGTATCTTTTAATATCTTTGACTCATTTTTAAAATTATTGTATTATTTGTGCTCTTATTTTTTTATTTGAGGCCTATTTTTCCAAATGTAAGTCTAATAGTTCTTTTTTTTCCTGGTGTGATTCTATTAAAGTAATACATAGGATGATGAACTTTCTGAATAAATCCAATGCTTATGGGAGGGAAGGATAGCCCAAAGAAATGTAAGAAGTTGAAAGGCACAGTTTAGTCAAGTTTAATTTTCACTTGTCCCTGGTCATTCCTTTTGCAAAGCTAAAGAGAATTCTTGGGTTTCATTTTTACTTCTCCTGTAAAGGTGGTAATGAGTGCTAAAGTATTTGCATATGATGTAATTTAGGATGTGTAATCCCTAGAATGTTCCAATCTTCTACTTAACCAAAAGAATATATTTGTTTTTTTGTTAATTTTAGTGAAAAATATAAGAAAGAAACTATATTAAAAAGTTATAAAACCCATATTGATGCCATATTAGACATTGCAAATCAAGGCAGTTACTCCCCTGAGGTGAAGTATCTTGCAGTTTGGGTGTACAATGGGACTGATCTGGGAACCAGACAGTGGTTAGCCTGGAATGGCTCAGGAGAATGTATTGTTACTCAAATGTGTTTGCAATCCAAGTAAGCAACTCTGAGATGGGAACAAAAGACAATGTCTCTACCCTTATAGTTACAGAGGAGGTTACATTTCATTACAATTATCCTGCATTTTGCTGTGTCGATTGTCACATTTCACATGTAAAATCCTATTGTGAGGTAAACGGGGGTGGGGGAGGTGTTTGAGGAAGCTGAGATTCTATGTAATCAAAATGTATATATACATTTATAAACTGCAAATTCAGAAGTGTTTTCACAGGTGTCCAGAGCTTACTGGGAGATGAGAAAGGCCTTCTGAGGCTTCTTTGGCTGGGCTAGGGGAAGCTAGGAGCCTGGTGTGTGGTACAGAGGGGAGCAGAGGGGAAAGAAGAGCCAGCAGAAACAGGAAAAGGCAGAGATTTTCTCCATCCTCTGAGGCTCACAGAAGAAGGGCAACTGGGTTTCCCAGGCCCAGCAAGTGAAGCTGCAAGGGAACCAGAGTCTTGGCTTAATACAAGCGCTGGCACCAATGCAGGCAGGAGTGCCAGAAGCCTGAAAGGGCCTTAGCCCTAGGTTGATGCAAATCTTAGAGACCTGAAATACCATGCCCATGCCCTTGGGAAGGGTACCCAAACCCAAGATGTAAAGTGAAGGGTGGTGGAACACTGGAAGCAAGGCAGGAGTAGAATGAATTACTGGTTAAGCATCTGAAAGAAGAATCCCGGTTGGATTCTAGAGTTTATCTTGGTAAAGTATTGTCCCGACATAGACTGTTTCCCCCATACCTGGCTTCCTTCTGCTGCCTCCCTCAGGGAGCATCCTCTGGCCAAGGCTGGTCTCTGAAGGGTATGCATATGCCCAGTAATGAGTCATGAGATGCACAAGGAAAGCTGAAAACAATGTAGTTGACATGCTCAATTAATGTAATTGTACACACCAGATAGGAATTTGAAGGATTAAGTTGATTGCTTTGGTTATAAAACTGCTTGCTGTACCGCCCCGAGGTGCGGGTTCTTCACCAACCTGCCATTCTCGGTGTTTCCTGTAAGTTCTAACAAAATATCTTTTCCTGCTGGACTTGTAGGTGACTTCTTTGGAATAGTAAACGTTACAGGTTAGCCCTTTCAGATTTGGGATTACCACGTTACAATCTTTAAGAAGGGTTTGCTCTAAAAGTGCTGTAGGGGAAATAAAAAAGGGAATGAGACAATAACTGGGAAGCAGGGAGGACCACTCAGGGTGGCCGTGGCAGACCCTTCTGAAGAGTGGCATTTGAGCTGAGGCAGCAAATGAGTCAGTCAGATAATGGGTCTGTGGGCAGGAAGAAGGAAAGAAATGGGGCAGGTTCTGGTTTCCACTCTAATAGTTTTAAGTCAATTTCTCACATAGCTTTCTGTATAAGTAGAAAGGTGTTCAGTTATAGAAGAGTGTTATGTGTCAGATGGGTAGAATTCAGTTTGCATGAAGTCTTATCTTCTGACTTCTGACATTATTTTCATCACTTTTCAATGATATTCTTATGCCTCATTTTGCTTGACTTCTTCCAAACACATGTCTGACAATGTCCTTCTTCCAAATACTATTTTTCCTCTGTTTTCTTTTATAAGGAGCTTTAGAAAGGGTCTAGACCAGCTGTTTCCAAGCCCAATTACAATTCAGAACTATGGAAGGGTCCTTATTTAAAAAAAAAAAAAAAAAAAAAAAAACCAAACACATTTCTAACAATTTCTTTCCAAATATTCCTTTTCCTCATTATTTTCTCTTATAAAGGAGCCTTAGAAGGGATCTAGACTAGCCGTTTCCAATCCTGACTGCAATTTAGAACTATAGCGGGGAGGTGTGGGTGGGTGAAGAAAGAGGTCCTTGTTGAAAAGACTCTTCAGGTCTTGTGTGTGTGCAGTCATCTGCATTTTGAAATACCCCCTCTGATTCTAATGCAGCAGGTTTTGTACACTAATCTTGATCAGCAATTCTCAAATTATTCAGCAAATATTGGTTCCAGGAGATATTACGTGGCTCCAAGAATAACGCATTCTCTGGTTAAATACACTTGATGTCTCAGATTCTCCTCTAGGTGTTTCACAAGCCACTCTAGGTTATTAAAGACTCTGAGGCGTACTGAAGTGAAATAGAATCTGAACTTTGTCTAACAGCTAAACAAATAGAATCAAAGGAAAAGATTTTGCTAAACTTCACCCAAGATAGTTTTCCTAAACACCCAAGATAGTTTTCCTAAACAACAGCATGGAAAGCATCAATCTAGAAAAACTATCTTAATTTCCTTAAGTATATAACTTAGTTGCGTGTAATGCTGGACAAGATGTTCCTTCACTTAAGAAAGCAGCCTCAGAGAGCATTTAGTCCTACTTGCAAATAAAACAGCAACTAACCCAACAATTGGTCCTGAACACCTGCCCTACATCAACTGTTCTGCTCTGTTCTTGTCTTTCTAAAACTCTACCCAAAAGACTTTAAAAATCTTTATACTGTCAAATTTACATCTCCAGAATCAGCGGGTCCCATATGTCTAGCTGCCTCTATATGGATGTCCTAGGCTTACTTTTCAAAACAGAAAACAAAATTCCTGTTTCTTTCTAGTTTCCCAATATGGGTTGACTTCCCCATTTGTGTTGGTGACTGCTAATGTCCTAGGATGCAAATCTCAAAACTTTGCAGTAAACTTTACTTCCTCATCTTGTTGGAGTTTCAAATTCTGTTGCCAATCATTCTGGAGTTTCTCAGTTATCTCTTCCCATCTTTATTGTTAATGATTGCGGTTTCTGTCCTTATTTTATGCACAGACAACTTCAATAATCTACTTGGGAATTTTCACTGAATGGAGACTCTTTCCCCTCCCCATCTTATTCCTCTACTTTTACAGGTTGTTTAATAATTTGCAGTTTCTTATGATCTATTGAATTAAGAGAAGAAAAAAATTGTAGATGAGATCTTCCACTAACTAGTCTCATTTGCTAAACAAGTTTCTCCTTTACCGTTCTCTACCTTTCTTTCTGTTCTTGTTACATGTGGTGTGCTTTGCTAAGTTTCTTTCCATTTCTGCAAAAGTCCTTAATCTCAAGTGAAACCCATGTTTAGACCATTCTCAAATTTTAGTGCTTAGCAGAATCATCTGGAGGGCTTGTTAAACCATTTTGAGGCTCCACCCTCAGTTTCTGATTCAATAGTAGGTTGATAATTTGCATTTCTAACAAGTTCTCAGATGTTTCTGCTGCCGATCAGGGGTCGTCCTTTGAGAATCACCAATTTAAACTAATCTCATCTCTGAGGTCCATGTTAGGATTACCTGGTGTAGTGACTGTTGTGACTCTGATCAGGTCTCTCTTCTAGGACTGAGGTGCTCATTTCCCCCAGCAGCTGGGTGTGTTGGTTGCCGATGGCTCAAACTGAATTCCTGTCTAAGAATCATCCTTGCATATACACTCTAATGTGAAACCCAGATTAAGATTCATAAACTCAAAGATCTCTAGCTCTCTAGAACATTCTGTGGTGTCTCTTCTTAGTCAAGTCACTGAAAGGTGATTTCCATTGCCATAAATTAGTTTTGTCTGTTTTTTGAAAATGTTATTTTAGATGCAAGGGTTATCATGTGAAGGTGAGGTTTGGGCTTCTACGGAGCCTGTCCTCCAAGTGGTGGTATTCAACAGGTGATTTTTTTTTTTTAACCCTTTCTTCCTTCCTTCCCCCCCACTTTAGGAGTCCCCAGTGTCTGTTGTTCCCATCCTTATGTCTGTTTATACCTCGTGTTTAGCTCCCACTTATAACAGAGCACGCAGTATTTGGTTTCTGTTTCTGTGATAACTTACTTAGAATAATGGCCTCCAGCTATATCCACATTGATGCAAGAGACATGACTTTTTTTTTTTAATGGCTGCATAGTATTTCATGGTTTGTACGCAACACATTTTCTTTGTCCAGTCCACCCATGGTGGTGGGTACCTAGATTGGTTTCATGTTTTTGCTAAATTGTGCATAGTGCTGCACTAAAAACACGAGTGCATGTATCTTTTTGGTAGAACGAGTTATGCTCCTCTGAGTATATACTCAGTAGTAGGATTGCTGAATCAAATAGTAAAAGTTATGCTCCTCTGAGTATATACTCAGTAGTAGGATTGCTGAATCAAATAGTAAATCTAGCCGGGCCTGGTGGCTCAGCCTGTAATCCCGCGCCTTTGGGAGGCTGAGGTGAGTAGATTGCCTGAGCCCGTGGGTTCGAGACCCGCCTGGGCAGGTGAGACCTCATCTCTACAATAAATCAAAAAATTAGCAGGGCGTGGTAGCGCGCGCCTGTAATTCCGGCTACTCGGAAGGCTGAGGCGGAAGGATCGCCGGAGCCCAGCAGGTTGAGGTTGCGGTGGCCGGGAGCGGCCACAGCACTCCAGTCTGGGCGACAGAGTGAGACTCCAACTCAAATTAAAAAAAAAAATAGGAAATCTATTTTTAGTTCTTTGAGAACATTCCAAACTGCTTTCCACAGGGATTAAACTAGTTTGCATTCCCACCAACAGTGTATGAGAGTTCCCATTTCTCTTCAACCTCTCCAATATCTGTTTGACTCATTAGTAATAGTCACTTTGATTGGTGTAAGATGGTATTTTACTGTGGTTTTAATTTGCATTTCTCTGATTAGTGGTGATGAATTTTTTCATGTTTGGTCCTTGTATGTCTTCTTTTGAGACCATCTTCTTGGCTCGCTTTTTAATGAGGTTGCTTTTTTCTGTCCATATGTTTAAGTTGAACATTTTTTCATATGTCGATGTTGTGTATCTTCTTTTGAGAAGTATCTGTTCATGTTCTTTGCCCACTTTTTAATGTGTTTTTTTTCCTGTCAATTCATTTGTTTCTTATAGATTCTAGATTTCAAGTCCTGTGTTGGATGCATAGTTTACAAATATTTTCACCCATTCTATAGGTTGTCTATTTACCCTGCTGACAGTATCTTTTGCTCTTTAATCTAATTAAGTCCTACTTGTCAATTTTGGTTTCTGCTGCATTTGCTTTTGAGGACTTGGTCATGAATTCATTGCCTAGGCTAATGCTCAGAAGAGTGTTTTCTAAGTTACTTCTAGGGGTTTTGCCTATTAAAACATTTTAACAACTGAGTTTTTTAGTATTTACTCTTTTATCTTTTTTTTTTTTTTTTTTTTTTTTTTTTGAGTTGGAGTCTCACTCTGTCGCCCAGACTGGAGTGCAGTGGCCACTCCCGGCCACCGCAGCCTCGACTTGCTGGGCTCCGGCGATCCTTCCGCCTCAGCCTTCCAAGTAGCCGGAATTACAGGCATGCACTACCACACCCGGCTGAGTCTTTGATTTATTGTAGAGATGAGGTTTCGCTGCCCAGGCGGGTCTTGAACCCGCGGGCTTAGGCAATTCACTCACCTCAGCCTCCCAAAGGCGCGGGATTACAGGCTGAGCCACCAAGCCCGGCTTCTTTTGTCTTTTTACTCAATAAAATATCTGAGGCTCATCCATCTTATTTCATGTGTCAGTAGTTCATATTTTCATTGCTGTGCAGCATTCCATTATAATAATGTACTACAGCTTAGTTATTCATTCTCCTACTGAGGGACATTTGTGTTTCAGTTGTTGGATATATGCACTGTTAGCGTCTTCACCCAGTGTGTGGCTTGTTTTTTCACTTTTCTTGAAGTGTCTCTTAATCTTAATTTTAGCTAAGTCAAAACTATTTTTTCTTTATGGTTATCTTTTTTTTTTTTATCCCTTTAAGAACTCTTTACTTACACTTGAAGTTTTAAAAGGTACTGATGCTCAGGATTCATGCAGACCAATTAAATCAAGAGTATGGGCTTTAAAAACAAAACAGGCCAGGCTCAGTGGTTCAGCCTGTAATCCCAGCACTTTGGGAGGCTGAGGCATGTGGATTGCCTGAGCTCGCAGGTTGAAGATACACCTGGGCAACTTGGCGAGACCTTGTCTCTACAATAAATCAAAAATTAGCCAGGCATGGTAGCGCGCGCCTGTAGTTCTGCTACTTGGAAGGCTGAGGCGGAAGGATCACTGGAGCCCAGCAGGTTGAGGCTGCGGTGGCCGGGAGCGTGTCACTGCACTCCAGTCTGGGTGACAGAGTGAGACTCCAACTCAAACAAACAAACAAAACAAAACAAAACACAAACACAAACAAAAAAATCTTCTGATTCTAAAATGCATCTAGGTTTCAGAACCAGAGAACTCAGACTGAACTTCTGGAGGGTAGAGATGGTCACTTTCTTCTCTTTGTTCATACAGCTCATTTCCTAACACAGTGGTGATTGATAAGTATCTGGTGATATTTGATGAATTTAATTCATCTTTCCTAGGTCCTCTCAGACTCCATCTTCTCTGTAAAATTCTTCCTTACCTCAATGTACCAACAGTCTCATTTTCGTACTGTTTTGTCCTGTGTTTCTCAATGGTCAAGTATTCGTCTTCTCTCCCCAACCAATTCGTAAAGCTGTTAGAATAGAGGATGTTTAGGAGAAGCCCCTAGTTTCTCTCATTTGTTTTTTGTGGGGAGATTCGGCTCCAGTCTCTGGAAGGAACAGTGTCTTAGTCCATTTGGGATAGTATAACAAAATAGCATAAATTGGTAGATTATAAACAAAAGTTTTTCTCATACTTTTAGAGGTGAAGAAGTCCAAGATTAATACACAGGCGTGCTTAGGTGTTTGGCAAATGCTTTCTAGTTCACAGGTGACACGTTCTCATGTGGTGGAAGAAGCAAGCGAGTCCTCTGAGGTCCCTTTTTCACAACACTAATCCCAATGGTGAGAGTGACTTCATCACCTCCCAAAGCCCTACCTCCTAACCCCATCATCTTTGGGGTTAGAATTTTAACATGAATTTTGGGGGAACACAAACATTCATACTATAGCAAGTGGTTTTGGATTATTGTTTCCACCTCCTCTCTGCATCTTCTCATATTTCTTCTTTTCTGTCATCCCTCCCTGAGAAGTAACTAACATGCCGACAAGATGGACAGCATCTAGGGGACCTCCCACACCATGGACGGTAGAAACTAGGGTTCCCCATATTCTCTCTCCCTGCCTGCTTGCATTCCATCCCTACTTTTTTCTTGGCTCCTCTGCCCTCACCATTACCCCTTTTTACCTGTGCTCTCACTCTTGTGGGGAAAGCCCAGCTAACCTCAGGCATTGATCTTGCCTGGGGCATCCATTTCTCTTGGCAGCTTTCATGTCTGCATTTGAATCATCTGTCATAGTCCTCTGCTTCACACATTTTTAATGTGCATGTAAATCACTCAGGATCTCATAAAAATGCAGGCTCTGATTCAGTAGGTCTTAGGTGAAGCTTGAGATAATGCATTTCTACTGAGTCCCCAGGTAGTGCCCATCCTGTTGATCTGCCACCACAGCCTGAATAGGATGGCTCTTGGTGGCATATTTATAGGCAAGGGACTTATCAGGACAGATGGGAAGCTGTGGATATGACTTAGTCTAAGACACACTGCAGGGATTTGGCATTCAGCATAGAGTCTGGGCTGGGCTTGGGGTCTGCACATCAGGTCCCCTTTGTGACCTTTCACTGCTATGAATCGCAGGCATCAGGGCTACATTTTGTCTCAGGGGACTGCAGGCACATTTGCCTTCATCGACCCCTCCCTCCATAAAAAATATTAAAGTTATTTTTGATTGTACTGGCACAAAAATTAGTGTAATCCAGGCTGACTTCATTATTACGTGTAATCATATTGTATGTCTTTTTTCTGATTGTACTAGAAATGAAAGTTAAAACATTTTTGTAACACCCTTAGAGTGTCATGGGCCTTAGATACTGCGCCCAATGGAGAAGACAACTGTGGTGGACCTGCCTGCTGGACCAAGTGCACACATCTGCCATGAGAAAAGTACTTTACAGAGACTGTGCTAAGTTACTAAGAAGGATAATTCTATTTTCTTAATGGCCTGAAATTTGCAAAGCATCTCCCTTTCTGTGGCCCTACTTCAATATTCAGCACAGGAATTAATTCAATTTGTTCATTCCCCTCCCTGCTGCTTTCCAAGTTGTGCTCATTGGGATTTGTCATGAATAAAAAAAGGTGTAATGGCTGCGTCCTTAATTATGAAAAAAGGCGATTTGAGACTCTTCTCTAGGAAGGGCTTGATTACATTTTTAGTCGAGCATCTGTAGTTCTCCATCTGCAGGTATTTTATTCTTACAGTTACAATATTATATGATAACATCAGTTCCCAACCTTTTTGGCATCAGGGACCGGTTACTTGAAAGGCAATTTTTCCATGGATAGGAGTAGGGAGGGATCATCAGGCATTAGATTCTCATAAGGAGGCGCAACCTAGATCCCTTGCATGTTCAGTTCACAACATGGTTTGCACTCTTCTTGGAACTGAATGCCGCTGCTGATCTGACACAAGACAGAGCTCTGCTTGTCTGCCGCTCACCTCCTGCTGTGTGGCCTGGTTCCTAACAGGTCACAGACCAGTATGGGCTGAGGGTTGGGGAACCCTGACATATAAAACAGATGGGAGCAAGGTCGCTATGACTGAAGTAAGGGACTGGTGCCTGACTGCACTGCTTCCCCTCTATACCTCCTGCGAGGCCTAAGACACCTTTGTGGAATAGCAGGGCTCTCTAGAACCCAATTTGTGAGCTACCAATTGAATCCACAACACCTGTCACACTTTACCTATAAGGAATCAGAAGGCCAGAGAATATGATTGTATCTTCTGTCTTTTACATTGATTTAATTGAATTAATTGTTTAGAGATGAAGTCTCGTTCTGTTGCCCAGGCTGGAGTATGGTGGTGGAATCATAGCTCACTGAAGCCTTGAACTGGCCTCAAGTGATCCTCCAGCCTCAGTCTCCTGAGTAGCTGGGACTATAAATACATGCCAACTTGCCTGGCTTCTTCTGTCTTATAAATCATGGAGTTTGTGTTTCTAGGTATACTTGCTTATTAGCTTAGATACTTCCTTCTGGACAGAAAGATGACTCATTTTGTTACAAAGAGTGATTTTGATCCCAGAACCACACCCTGACTTCCTGGAGATTAAAAAAAAAAAAAAGGCCAGAATAGAATTATCAAAGCAAACAATGTCCTGCTACTCAGGAAGAAGTAATAGCACATAGGTACATAAAACAATTTTGTCACGTCTGGTTCTAAACCCTTGGCACACGTTAACTCTATATGCTTCATGATAGCACTACAGGTGGGTGCCACCTTATCTGTGCTGAAGGCATACGTGGTTTCAGTAAGTTGTCCAGGGTCACTTGCTACTCAGTTGTGGGGTTAACCCATTGACCTAGCCAGTCTGTCTCCAGGGTCTGGCTCTTAACGCCTCTTTGGGGTTAGCCCTAAAATTTCCCATCTTAGTATTGGCATTTCCTGCTTCAGAGAAGATATTTTCTTTCCTTTTATTTTTCATTTATCTTCTGCTGCCTTTAACATTCTCACCTTCCACATCTAGAGATACTGTTCGCCTCACTCTCAATCCACCTGCAGGCAATAACTTCAGATTATAATCCTAGTTGTTCCCCACTTTTGTGCTCCTGGGGAGTAAACTGTGATGTGGAGCTGGCGGGGGCTCGGAGTGGAACTCCTGGGGACTGCTGCAGAGTCAGAGTCAGAGCCAGCGTTGGGTTAAGGCTGTCTCTGGTCCTCTGAGCCCTTGCTGCCACCCCCTACCTTCTCCACTCAGGAATGCCCTTCATGCCTGGATGTTATGACTCTATCTCAGCACTTAGCCTACAACTTGACTAACAAGTCAAACTTCGTCCATGCCCAGAGAGCTGTACCATACACAGAGTTCCTTCACTACTGAGCTTGATGCTCCCTGTCTATAGCAGGCAGCTGAGGGTTTGGACAGAAGACAGTCTCTCAGGCAGCCTGCCTAGTGTCAGTGCTGGCTCTGCTACTAACTTGGAGACATTGAGTAAACAGTTTAACTTACCTGTGCCTCCCTTGTTTTATCAATAAAATAGAAAGTAATTATAGTACCTGTGCCCTTTAGCTGATGTAAAGAATGAGATAATACGTGGCATAGAGAATGGTATAACGGACATTGGCGACTCAGAAGTGGGAAGGCGGGAAGGGGTGGATGGAAGAAAAAATCACCTGTTAGATACAGCATGCACAGGTGAGGGTAGTAGGTACACTTAAAGCCCAGACTTCTTCACTACAATGCATCCACGTAACCAAAAACTATTTTTATCACCAAAGCTGTGGAAAAAAAATGAGATAAACATAAAGCGCTTAGAATAGTTGTCTGATTTATAGTGAAGAATTAATAAACAGCTTTTATTATTGTAAAAGGTTGGCAACAGGAAAGAAGACAAAGTGACACCTATTATAATTTGAGATTATTTTTAAGACTACATTTCTTTATCTTTTCTGCCCAAGTGGATCCCCTTCCATCATATAATCAAAGAAGCACAGATCTCTCAGACTAAGGATAAAAGGGTCCCATTTACTAATGTCCATCCCCTTACAATTGGGCGGGGACAAAGCAGAGGCCAGTTAGCAACATTAATTTCCTGGGAGTTGTCAAACCAACTCACCCCATGAAGCTGACTCCACAATGTCTGTTAATCATAGTCTGGGTTAAATTAGCAAATCATGTCTGATTCACTGGTTTCACTTCCACCAGCAGAAAACACATAGTACTCCATGGACAGACACTCCCAGATGTGTTCACTTTTTTTCATCAGTACTCCACCAGGTGTGTTCCTAACTTTGATCTGTCTTGTGTGAGATTCTGTACCATTCCTAAATGATGCCCTTTTACAGCTTGGCCTTCCTGCCTTACCCATTTCTTTTCTTTTAGACAATGTATTATTGTGAAAAATGCCATATGTAAATCCGTGTTGCAGAGGACACTGTGATGTGCTGCTTTCTTCTTTCAGTCTGTCCCAGCTGCTGAGAGCATTGCCAGCAAAAAGCCCTTAGTCGTCAGCCCTCTGTGTGGATGGCCTCAGCTGAAGACAGCTACTTTGCCCAAGGTCAAGACCCTCTCCCAAATGGGCTGCATGCAACGACTGTTAAAATGGGTGTATAAAGGCTTGTCTTCCATCACCAAATCAGGACAACTCTGAAGCACAGTCCGCTTCAAGACCCTCTACGTGGTTGGCCGAGACCTCTAATGAGGCTACACTGCTGATCAACCTCTTCTACCTGATTCTGCTTCCTTTAATTCCCTCCCGCAGTTGTGGATTCCAAGAACATGCCATATAAATTTTTTACATGATAATCTCCACCTTATAGGCTGCTTCCCAGGGATCCCCACTTGTAATAGTTGCATAAAACACGTTGTTTGAAGAATAAGAAAACAAAAACTCGCGTTATAGTACTCAGGTACTATAATTACTTTCTATTTTATTGATAACATATTGTATTCCATCCAGATAAAGAGATAAAATATTTTACCCATACTTTGAAGCCCACTGTATGCCCCTCTCCCCCATGGCATCCCATTTCCCACCCACACCCTCACTCTAGGTAACTACTAAACTAAATTTTGTGTTAGTCATTGTTTAGTTTTCCTGTTTTTGCCCCATTAATATATATAGGTTTTCATATACTACATATTTTTTCCTGTTTTTGAACTTTAAAAAACGCATCCCCACATCATATGTATTCTTCTGGTAGTCAGTCCTTTCCTTCAACATGATGCTTTTGAGACTGGTATGGAAGCTGGCACAAAGGATGTGCCATAACTATTCTTATTTTTCTTTTTATAAAGATTCTCCCTCCCAGTCCACAGAAGGAGTCAATTCTGCTGAGACTTTGATCACAGACTTCTGACCTCTAGAACTATGAGAGAATACATTTCTGTTGTTTAAGCCAGCAGATTGTGGTACTTTGTTACCACAAAGTGTTGGGAAACTAATATATTCTCATCTTCTCTGTCCCCCTTCTTTTTGTATGTTCTATGGGCCTAACCATGAGAGAAAAACAGTCATATCAGGGCATAAATGTTTTGAGAAGTCTGAGCTTGTGTCAGGCTTTTAGGCAGGCTAAAAAGGCTGAACAACTTTTCAAAATAAATTCTCATTGAAGTTGGGATAATCAAGTACTTCTTTAATTTCTTCAGAAACCAAAAGCAGCAGAACCTAAAAACAGAGCTCTGACACCAGAACTCAGCTGGAATGAGTGTGAATAGACAGGTGCCCTTGAGGTTGTCACTTCTGAGCAGTGGGGACAGGAAGCATGGCTGCTGGGCAGATGCTGGGGAACAAGAGCATCAAATATCACCAGATACTTATCAATCACCACTGTGTTAGGAAATGAGCTGTATGAACAAAAAGAAAGTGACCATCTCTACCCTCCAGAAGTTCAGTCTGAGTTCTCTGGTTCTCAAACCTAGGTGCATGTTAGAATCAGAAGATTGTTTTTGTTTGTTTTGTTTGTTTGTTTGTTTGTTTGAGTTGGAGTCTCACTCTGTCACCCAGACTGGATTACTGTTGAGGGGTGGAAAGGACTAAGTCATATTCAGATAGGGGGAACTCGGGTGCAAGAGATACTGGCAATTAGTGCCCAAGCCAAGATGGAAGATGAAGGTAGAGAAAGGGGTTACATAGCCAGGACTTGGACTGAGACAGTAGATGGAATGTTTCCTTCACAGAGCTGTCCTCTTCTGATGCATGTGAGTATGTTTTATTAATCGCAGCAACATCCATGAAAAGCAGTAATATGCATATATATTTATATTCGTGTTATCATTTTTTTTTTCTAGAGATAGGGTCTTGCTCTGTCTCCCAGGCTGGAATGAAGTAGTGTGATCATGGTTCACTGTAACCATGAACTTCTGGGCTCAAGGGATCCTCCTGCCTCAGTCTCACAAAGCGCTGGAATTAAAGACATGAGCCATCATGTCCAGCCTATATTCATATGTGTATCATGTACTCAATCTATAAAAAATAAGTGGGTCATATACGGCAGTGCTACATCGCTTTGAAATTTGTATTCTATGGCGTATTTTTAAACCTAAGCACTAACTCATCCCTCTACCTCCCACCCCCAAAGTAATGGTAAGGGCTCCCCTAATTCATATACCTCTGTTTCCTACCCAGGTGTGTATAATCTTTAGGTCAGTCGCATGACAGCAGCAGGTGACAGCAGTTAGTCTTCCAGTAAAATTGCCATGTGAAGCTGGGCATGGTAGTTCATGCTTGTAATCCCAGCACTTTAGGAGGCTGAGGCAGGAGGATTGCTTGAGTCCAGAAGTTTGAGACCAGTCTAGGCAACATAGTGAGAACTTGTCACTAAAAAAATAAAAAAATTAGCCGGGTGTAGTGGTACATGTCTCCAGTCCCAGCTACCTGGGAGGCTGAGGTGGAAGGATCTCCTGAGCCCAGGAAATAGAGGCTGTGGTGAGCTGTGATTTCACCACTGCACTCCTATGCAACAAAGTAAGAGCCTGACTCAAAAAAAAAAAAAGAAGAAGAAAGAAAGCCATGTAGGGTCATTCACCTGCTGCTGTCACCTGCTGCTGTCTTGAGACTGACCTAAAGATTATACACACCTGGGTGGGAAACAGAGGCATATGAATTAGGGGAGCCCTTACCATTACTTAGGGCCTTTTGAGAAATCTACAGAGCACAGGGGCCTGGAGTAATCAGATAAGGGAAATAATGTATAAGATGAAGCTGTGCTGACATGTTACTCTCCCCAGTTTAGATTTATTTTTCAGTAAATATTTCACAAAGGACCCTGAGTGATATAATGCCCAGGAAAGGTCAGCAAGGAAAAAATACATAGGTAGATAATTTTTTTTAAATGACACTTTTATTTTAGAAAAGTTTTAGGTTTACAGAAAAATTGAGTAATATAGGGTGCTTTCACATACCCCACACCCAGTTTCCCATACTATTAACTCTTGCATTAGTACTCTACATTGGTCATAATTGCTAAACCAGAATTGATATATTGTTAACTAAAGTCCACAGTTTATTCAGATTTCTTTGGGGTTTTTTTTGGGGGGGCGGGCAAAGGTACTTTTTAATGGTTTTATAAATTTTACAAATACACGGAAGACTCATGCAATGCTGCCGGCATTGGACGCAATCCTGGGCCATAAGTCTTCACACTCCTTTGCAACTGGTTCTGTAATGGCAGAACCCTCTGCCTCGCTTTTATTAACTATGACCCCTGTGTTACCTTCAAAATAAAGGAACACGCCGTCTTTTCTCCGGTATGACTTTCATTGTTGAATGACCACTGCTGGATGCACCTTCTCTCTGAGCTCAGGTTTGCCTTTCTTGACTGTGGCCATCACCATGTCACCCACACCAGCAGCGGGGAAATCTGTTCAGCCGTCGCTTGATCCCCTTCACGGAGATGATATACACATTTTTGGCTCCTGGATTGTCAGCACAGTTGATTTCAGCGCCTACCGGAAGACCCAGGGAAATCCGGAATTTCGCACCAGAGGACCCACCACGTCCTCACTTCGATATCTCGAATGCCGGAAAGAGACAAAGAGGCTTCCTTGGTTTTTATGGAATGTTATTTTTTATGTTCCAGGATCTCATCCAGGATACCACATTATATTTAGTCCTCATGTTTCCTTGGCTGTGACAGTTTTTCAGACTTCCATTGTTCTTGATGACCTTAATTTTTTTGTTTGTTTTTTTGAGTCCGAGTCTCCCTCTGTCGCCCAGGCTGGACTGCAGTGGCACACTCACAGTCTTCGCAATCTTGACCTGCTGGGCTCAGGCGATCCTTCCACCTCAACCTTACACGTAGCTGGAACTACAGGCGGGTGCCACCATGCCCGGCTATTTAATTTATTTATTTATTGTAGAGGTGAAGTCTCACCAAGTTGCTCAGGCTGGTCTCAAATCCCTGGGCTCAGGCAATCCTCTTGCCTTGGCCTCCCAAAGTGCTGGGATTACAGGCTTGAGCCACCGAGCCCGGTGACCTTAATTGTTTGGAGTAAAACAGGTTAGATATTTTGTAAACTGTTCCTCAATGGGGATTTGCCTGATATTCTCCCCATGATTAGACTGGGGTTATGTGTTTTCAGGAGGAAGACTACAGAGGTAAAGTGCTATTCTTACCACATCATATCAAGGGTACATCCTATCAACATAACTTGTCACTGTTGATGCTGACGTCGATCACCAAGCCGAGGTAGTGTTTGCAGGTTTCTCTGCTATAAAGTTCTTTCTTTCCCCTTTCCATGACTGTGTCCTTTGGAAGGAAGTTCCTATGCTCAGATTATACTTGGAGAGTGGGGACTTATGCTCCACTTCTTTGAGGCAGGAGCAGTTATGCAAATTTTTTGAAATTCTTCTGCATGGGAGGTTTGTCCCTTTTCCCTCATTTATTCATTTATTTATATTAATATTGATTTATGCCTACTTGTATTTTATTTTTCCTATGTGTATTTAATTTTCTAATTTTTTTCTTTTTTGAGTTGACGTCTCCTCTGTCATGCAGGCTGGAGTGCAGTGGCATGCTCACAGCCACCGCAGCCTCGACCTGCTGTGCTCAGACGATCCTTCCACCTCAGCCTTCCAAGTAGCTGGGACTATATTTGCATGCCACCTCGCCCAGCTAATTTTTAATTTATTGTAGAGATGAAGTCTCACTAAGTTGCCCAGGCTGGTCTCGGACCCCTGGGCTCAGGCAATTCTCTTGCCTCGGCCTCTCAGATTTTTAAAATTTATTTTTTTAGATTCAAGGGGTACATGGGCAAGTTTGTTACATAGGTATGTTGTGTGATGGTGAGATTTGGACTTTTATTGAGCTCATTACTCAGGTGGTAGACATTGTACCCAGTCAGTAGTTTTTCAACCCTTACCACCCTTCCTCCCTCCCTCCCCACTTAGGAGTACCCCAGTGTCTGTTGTTCCCATCCTTATACCTGTGTGTGTTCAGTGTTTAGCTCCCATTTATAAGGAAGAACATGTAGTATCCAGTCTTCTGTTTCTGTGATAATTTGCTGAAGATGATAGTCTCTAGCTGCATCCATGTTCCCACAAAGAATGTGATTTTGTTCTTTTTTACGGCTGTGTATCATATGTACCACATTTTCTTTAGTCAATCCACCGTTGATGGACACTTAGGTTGGTTCATGGTTTTGCTACTCTGGCTAGCGCTGCGATAAACGTGCAAGTACAGATGTCTTTTTGGTAGACTGATGTGCACTTCTTTGGGTAGCCCAGTACTGGTAGCCCACTAGTAGGATTGCTGGGTTGAATGATAAATCTACTTTTAGTTCTTTGAGAAGTTTCCAAACTGCTTTCCACAGGGATTAACTAGCTTGCCTTCCCCTCAGTGTAGGAGCATTCTTTTTTCTCTGCTAGTCTGATACTTTATTTTGTTGCTCAAATTGTACCTGCTTTGGCCACTGAGAACACTGAGTTAGGTTTTGCGTACCTCATCATTGTGTATATGTCTGTATTTTATCCATTTCTTTCTGGCACTAAAAGATGCTCTGGGCTCATCTTGTTTGGTGGATATTTCTAGAATCCACCAAAGAAATATCAAGTTTTAATTTTTCTTTAGGGATCTGCTAAATTACTTTATATTTCTTAGAACTATCTTGTTTATTTTTTGCCCTGGACCTAGATACATGGTTTAGTGCTCAATAAAACCCACAGAAATGAAATATTTTTCTTGTGAAAAAACAAGAAACAAGACAAACACAGAAGCACTTGTACTTACTATTGTCATAGCAGAATGAACCCCTGCAGCCAACAGATTCCAGAAAGAACAGTAAGAGATCAATGGGAAATTTTACAAGTTCAAAATAGGAGGTAAGTTAGAATGGACCATTGAAGACTGATCACCCTTGAGGTAGAAACAAACGGCAACATAGAAAGCAAAAAATGGAGAAATTAAAGGCAGAACAGCAAAAGCTGTTACAGCAGATAGTTATTTTTGCCAGATGCAGGATGGATTTAATATTGTTATCCAGTACAATCATTTACAGAAATTTTCATTTTATAAAAGACACTATGAGTTTTCTTCCTAGTTCTGACATTTTAGGAGTACTTGGTTTTCTCAGATTTTCTCACACTTACATTAAAAATGAAAATATGGGGTGGTCTCATTACATCAGTTCTCACCTAAGGCACTATAAATGAACTCCAAGCTAGGAGTTCTATCACTTTCAATCTTCAGTGCTTTTGCAGGTCATTAACTCAGGAGTCCTCACTTTGTTACTGGAAGGTAAGTAAGCACAAAACAAAGCTTTTTTGAGGGGGGTGGAAAATTGTCTTAAGCCCCAGAGACTACTGAGGTCAAATCCTAACTCAGGGTGTCTGTTAGGAAGTGACAGCTCTGGTTTCTTCATTTGCAGTTTTTCATCTCTGAGTCTCTAAAAATCAAAACCTGCCTTAGTCAAAAGCAGACTGAATTTTGCCTCAAGTCCTATCCTTTCCTTTTCAGACTTCTTTTTCTTTCTTTTTTATTTTTATTTATTTTATTTTTTAATGTTTTTTATTTTAAAGATGTGGGGTACAATTCTGGGTTAGGTATACAAACGTTGATTATGCAGTTATCCTTGTTGGTGAGATATGCCCCTCCCTCCCCTAGCAGTTTCCCTCAACTGCCAATCCTACACCCCCCCGGCAGTTTACCACTACTACCAATCCCTTTCGAATAGCATTATAATTGTTCAAGGTCCATTTATGAGTGAGAACATATGGTACACTGTTCTTTGTTTCTGTGATAAATCACTGAGTATGATAGACTCCAAATCCATCCAAGTTGCTGCAAAGTTCATATATTTGTCCTTCTTTATGACTGCATAATATTCCATTGTGTATATGTACCACATTTTTTTAATCCAACCCAGCTTTGATGAGCAGCATGATTGGTTCCATGTTCTTGCTATTGTGAATAGAGCTGCAACAAACATACGTGTGGAGGTATCTTTTTTGTAGAGTGATTTCTACAAGGAATTCAAATGTGCTGAAAGGAAAAAATCAAACAGCCCCTTTAAAAAGTGGGCAAAAGACATGAATAGACACTTCTCAGATGAAGATATACGGGCAGTCAACAGACACATGAAAAAGTACTCAGCCTCACTCATCAGAGAAATGCAAATCAAAACCACATTGAGATACCACCTAATCCCAGTAAGAATGGCCATCATTAATAAAACAAACAACAACAGATGCTGGCAAGGATGCAAAGAAAAAAGAACGCTTCTATGCTGTTGGTGGAAATGCGAATTAGTACAACCTCCTTGGAAGACAATGTGATGATTTCTGAAAGAACTTGAAATTGACCTTTCATATGACCCAGCAAATTCTCTATTGGGAATATCCCCGGGAGGAACCCAGACTTCTTTTTCTAGCTCCAACTTCCTGTTTCTTATCACTCTTGCCTCTTGGATGCTGCTCTCACTTTGAAAATCAGAGAAACTTAACGAACAGAAAAGAAAATCAGACAAACCAACCAGCCAACAGAGTAATGAGTATTAATTTTTGCATGAGAGAAGCCCTCCTGGGTACTTTTTAACAGAAATTTTAGAAAGATAAAATGCCACCTTAATGGTGGAAAGAACAGATCTTAAGCAGCAGTGGGGAAGATACTTTTGTTTATTTGCTTTGGACAGAAGAGGTTTTGTGCTACATTTGAGACATATATCCTCCTTTAGTCTTTCAGGTATTTTTAGGGAATAAAATCCTCTCCTTCCCCTTACCCCCTGCTCAGAAAATAGGGCTGTATTTATAGTGCACTTCCACTGTGAGCACTGCCTCTGCTGTCCAACAGTTCTAGCACTTATCAGCATCCACAGTATTTTCAGGATCCACCCAAAGAACACCATCTCCCTTTCCTTTGGCATCTGCTCAGATGCTCTGTTTCCAAGGACTATGGAAAGAACTGATTTGTGCGTTCAGTTCAGGAATTCCCAAATAACCTGGAACTCTCTTAATAAACAGACTTCTGGCCATTTTTTGTTTTAAATAAAGTAATGATAAGATGCATGCAAAGTAAAGGATTTTGTTAACTGAATGTTTTCAAAACGACACACAGAAGAGTGGAAGGAGATGACAAATGCTTCCTCAAATGGTGCCATTTCATTAAAAAATTTTTTTTTATTTTAAAGATGTGGTATATAATTCAGGGTTAGGTATACAAATGTTCATTATACAAGTACCCTTGTTGATAAGGTGTGCCTTCATCTCCCCTGGCAGTTTCCACTACTTCCAATCTCTTTCTTATAGTATTATGGTAATTGTTTAAGGTACGCTTGAGCGAGAACATATGGTACTCTGTTCTTTGTTTCTGTGATAGATCATGGAGTATGATCGACTCTAAATCCATCCAAGTTGCTGTGAAGTCCATATGTTTGTCCTTCTTTATGGCTGCATAATATTCCTTTGTGTATATGTACCACATTTTTTTACCCAGTCCAGTTTTGATGGGCAGCACTGTTGGTTCCATGTTTTTGCTATTGTGAATAGTGATGCAACAAACATGTATGTGCAGGTATCTTTTTTGTAGAATGATTTGATTTCCTTTGGGTATATTCCCAATAGGGGGATTGCTGGGTCATATGGAAAGTCAATTTCTAGTTCTTTCAGAAATTGCCACACTGTTTTCCAAAGAGGTTACACTAGTTTGCATTCCCACCAGCAGTGTAGAAGCATTCCTTTATCTCTACATCCTCATCAGCATCTGTTGTTGTTTGTTTTATTAGTGGCCTTTCTTGTGGGGGGGTTAGGTAGTATCTCAATGTGGTTTTGATTTGTATTTCTCTGATGATTAATGATGCCGAGAACTTCTTCATTTGTCTGTTGGCTGTGTGTATGTCTTTTGAGAAGTATCTATTCATGTCTTTTGCCCATTTTTAATGGGTCTGTTTGTTTCCTTTCGGCACACTTGAGTTCCTTGTAGATGTTGGGTGTTAGGCCTTTGTCAGATATACAGTTGGCAAATATGTTTTTCCATTCTGTGGACTGTCTCCCCGTTCTCTTGGTGGTTTCTTTTGCTTTGCAGAAGTTTGTCAGTTTGATGAGGTCCCACTTGTCTATCTTATCTCTTATGGCATGGGCTCTTGGGGTTTTGATCAGAAATTGGTTGCCTCCAATTTACAATAGGGTGTCTCCTGCATTTTCTAAGATTCTTATAGTTTGAGGTTTTTCATTTAGATCTTTGATCCATTTAGAGTTAATTTTTGTGTGTGGTGATAGAAAGGGGTCCTGTTTCAATCTTCTGCATGTGGTCAGCCAGTTTTCCCAGCACCACTTACTG
>JAPVLO010002047.1:0-36096 GCA_027257055.1 Cephalopachus bancanus
TACGTGACCGATTAAAGTCTTCCTAGGTCAAACAGAAGAACTCTGCAGAGCATAACTGAAAATGAGAAGACGACTGTGAGACTCATGTATTGGAGCATGCACCAAGTTAGAATAACATTGAAAACCCTGAAAGAGTGCAGCACACAGTTCAAGACCCGTCTGCCAAGAAAGATGCACCCTCACAACAAGCCTAACACAGGTCATCTGCGCTTATTCAGTAAGGCAAAAGGGAGAATGACTGCATTTCGCAGCATAGGGAAACGGCAACGGGAGAAACTTCATAGTATTCAAAATGAAAGCAAGTCCTGCTTTTCTACAAGTGAGTGTGTAGCACTCATTTTTCTCAGTGTGTGGCACAATTTACATGCTCATTCCAAAATGTGAAGTATTGACATATCGCTCTGCTATGATAAATCAAGCTGTACCTTGAGAATCATTTATTGCACCGTACACCCAGCAAGAAGAAGACTACAAGCAAATAAAAACCAACGCAGTAGACCTTTGACATGGCGTTCCCAAGCTGATACACACTCACAACGAGGGAGCGAAGCTTGTCAGCTCTTACTCATACATGCCAACGGAGGAGCAACTGCTTTGGATGGAAGAGGAACAGGTAAAATCAAAATAATTGTAGAATTCAATAGGTGAACCAATAATGCTTTCCCAAAAGTAACAGTGAATCGGTCATTTCACTCAGGGTGGCACCATCGTGTTGGCATTCTTATACAGGAAACATTTCATACAGCTCTGCTAGGCATATGCACTCAGTGTAGTATGGTGTACGTTGAAGAGAAACAGGGAGAATCACGTATCACACCAAAGACACAGCCAGTATAATCGTTGTTGCCCCATTCAGTGACGTGCAGTTTTGAGGAATGTCTCCCATGGAAGACTCTTATTTTCCGGAAACGAAACAGAGGCTCTCGGGCCTTGTTGTCAAATGAATCCGCAGAGCCATTGTATTCGGTATTTGATGCCCGTGTAAACAGAGGAAACTTTTCAGCATTCACCGGTGAATGAAGCCTGCTTGGTGACCAATGGCTGTGGAGATCTGGTTCCAGTGAGGGCAGCACGTGAGTTGCACTCTGGTCACCCAACGCTCCCTGACTCCTATAGTGTATACGCAGGGACGCTCTGAGAATCAGGGATGAGAGCGTGCACAAAGCCAGCTTAATACAGACTGCCAATGAATAGCAGTGCAGCGCACGCTTGGATAGCCTGTCCCCAGGAAGTCCCACCGTCACCACCAGTTTAACACAGGCTCTCCGTGCTTCTTCAGAAATGAAAACAGCACAGCATTGGTAGTCCTTATTAGGTTTCGATGCCATAGGGCAACACAATTTAGAATTCTCCCCATAAACAAATAATGCTCTCCTGCTCGTCACTGGGGAGCACTTATATCACTCTTTGGGGCACTATGTATCGCAGAGTTCTATCCGTGAAACACGGACGTTTCACTCTCGTAAGCAAAGGCCCTCTATGGGACGGAACACAAATCAAGGGGAAAGAGTGAGAATGAGGTATTACAGCAGGCAGCAATGAAGAATACTAGTCATAGCAATGAGATAACACTGCAGCACACATTTGGCACACACTTCACCAAGGAAGATGCCTATTCACTACAGGCCTAGAAGAGGCTATTCCCAACAGCAATCCACAGTGCAATTGTTTTCCCAGGACAGGAAAAGGTATAAAGAAACAATAATACAGAATTCTCCCGGGGCACACATAACGCTTTCCCACCAGTAACTGTGAATGTCTGAGATCACGCATTGTGGCCCAGTGGAGTTGAGCTTTCCTGAATGTGAAAGGCTGACGAGACGCACAGCCAAAGCAGTCACCATGGAGAGCGTAATATACATGAATGGGAACAAGTGACGATCAGGAACTAACCATGCACCAATGCCTTAGAGTACTCAATGCCAGTAAATGACAGGGCAGCACACTTTTCACACAGCATTTTCCAAGGGAGATTCGCATTCCAAACAAGCACAAGGAAGGCAGACAGCTCTTTTTCGTCAATGCGATTGGAGGAGCAATTGTGTTTCCTACAACACAAAAATTTGAAAAAGAGAAAGATTTCAGAATACACCCAGTGAATTCACCATGTCATGCATTCTTACTCTACTGTGGAGTTCCCATAGCCCACCCTGTGGCACCACTTAGCTGCACTTTCCCATACGTGACCGATTAAAGTCTTCCTAGGTCAAACAGAAGAACTCTGCAGAGCATAACTGAAAATGAGAAGACGACTGTGAGACTCATGTATTGGAGCATGCACCAAGTTAGAATAACATTGAAAACCCTGAAAGAGTGCAGCACACAGTTCAAGACCCGTCTGCCAAGAAAGATGCACCCTCACAACAAGCCTAACACAGGTCATCTGCGCTTATTCAGTAAGGCAAAAGGGAGAATGACTGCATTTCGCAGCATAGGGAAACGGCAACGGGAGAAACTTCATAGTATTCAAAATGAAAGCAAGTCCTGCTTTTCTACAAGTGAGTGTGTAGCACTCATTTTTCTCAGTGTGTGGCACAATTTACATGCTCATTCCAAAATGTGAAGTATTGACATATCGCTCTGCTATGATAAA
Source organism: Cephalopachus bancanus (assembly GCA_027257055.1). Classification (NCBI taxonomy): domain Eukaryota; kingdom Metazoa; phylum Chordata; class Mammalia; order Primates; family Tarsiidae; genus Cephalopachus; species Cephalopachus bancanus. Next base: position 2,594 of record JAPVLO010002047.1, read on the forward strand.
TCAAGCTGTACCTTGAGAATCATTTATTGCACCGTACACCCAGCAAGAAGAAGACTACAAGCAAATAAAAACCAACGCAGTAGACCTTTGACATGGCGTTCCCAAGCTGATACACACTCACAACGAGGGAGCGAAGCTTGTCAGCTCTTACTCATACATGCCAACGGAGGAGCAACTGCTTTGGATGGAAGAGGAACAGGTAAAATCAAAATAATTGTAGAATTCAATAGGTGAACCAATAATGCCCCAAAAGTAAATGAACGGTAACCCGGGGGACCCCGTTTCACAACAAAACATTTATCGTTGTGGCAAACATAGTGAGTTGGGATTTAAAAAAAAAGAATCCTTCAACCAAAACAAGCCTTTCTTGTTGCCCCCCCCAGGCGGGTTTTGGGAAATTTCCCTGGAAAAAATTTTCCGGAAACGAAAAGAGGGTCTGGGCCTTGTTTTAAAAGCCGAGGCCCGACTATTTTTCCCCTTTCAAAAACTTTTTTGATTCAGGGGAAGAAGCCGCTTGGGACCAAGGTGGGAGCGGCCAGGGCCCCGTATTCACCCCCAAAAACGTCCCGACTTATAGGTTTCCAGGGACCCTAAAAAGGGTAACGGGCCCCGCTTTCAGATGAAGAAAGCATGAGGCCCCTTGGTCCCTCCCCAGGAACCCATACCCCATTTTTCAACTCCTGCTTCTTGAAATAAAACACCTTGGGGCCTATTAGGTTTTATCCGGGAAAACAAAGAATTCCCCTAAACAAAAAGCCTCCCCTTGACGGGGGGCACAAATCAAGGGGAGTAGAGAGTTTACCGGAAAAAAGAGTTTTCTTCTAAACAAAGGCCCCCAGGGAAAAGGAAAACAAATCAAAAAGAAGAAAGGGTATTACACAGGCCAAGAAGAAACTATTCAAAGAATAAAATGCAAAATTTCAACAAAAAAAGACCTATCCAAACCCCGGGGCCCAACGCTCCACAGTCAATTTTCCGGCCCAGTTACCCAATAAAAAATTCGGGACCACACCAACCTCACCATGAAGGTAATTCAGATGAAAGGCAGTAGTTTCCAATTAAGGAAAAAAAAGCACAGCCAACATTTCCCCGATTTTAAGGGGAGAGATTACCAAACACCAAAAGCCAGAATCTATCCGTAAAAGAAGGGCAGCCCCTTTTTTCCACAACATTTAAAAGGGGGAATTTAAAACACCAGGAACACCTTTTTCTCATCTTGGGGAGTTTTTCCCAACCCAAAAAAAAATTTATACCCCAGTAATTACCTTCCTGGTTTAACTGGGGTCCCCTAGCCCCCTGTGGACTTCTTTATTGGAACCAATTTAAAAAACCCAGAAACGAAAACCGGGAAATTAAGATGGCCAAGACATGAACCCCAACCCAAAAAAACAGGAAACCCCAAAAGTAGCAAAGGGAAAAACCCCCTTTTCCCAAAAGGGACCCAACGGGAAAAATTTTATTCAAAAAAAGAAGCTGTTTCAAATGGGAACCACTCAAGTGTAAATTTTTTTCCTCCTTAAAAAATTTTTAGCCTCTATGTAAAATGATTAATCATTTTCCCCAAAAAAAGAAACTCGCAAAAAAAACCAAGCAGTAACCCTTTTCCGGGTCCCAAAAAACACCACAAAGAAAAACCTAATTTACTTTCCCCAAAGGGACAACCTTTTGGGGGAAAGGAACAGTAAAAAAAGTGAATTCAGAGGAACCATAATGCCAAAAGTAACAAATGGATTAAAGGACCATGGTTTATAACAGGAAAATTTTATAACTCTGTGGCATTGCTGGTATGAATTTATTAACAGGAACATATCACCAAAACGCAGATTTTGAATGGAGTTTTAGGAAAGGAAGCTCCCATAAACTTTCCAAAAAACGGTTCCTTCGTCCTGGAAGTGAAGCACCAAAGATTTATGCCTGTAAAAGGAACTTTTTGCATTCCGGTGAATGAAGCCCTTGGTACCCAAGGTTTTGGGCGTTCAGAGGACTTTGCAATCTGGTAAACGTCCTGGTTCATGGTTGGGGGCTCTGAATTCAAGGCCCCAAACCCTTTACAGGCCAATGAAAACAGGGGCCACGCTTGGATACGCCCCCGAAGCCCACGCCCAATTTAAAAGGCTCTGGTCCCAAAAGCACACGGAGTCCTTTTTTCAGAAACAACAATTTGTTTCCCCATAAAAAAATGGGCCTTTGTCCCAAAATTTTTATTTCGCAATCCCCAAACCCCTTTCCCCTTGTAGCAAACCCTTGGGAGGAACAAAATCAAGGGAAAAAGGAATTTAAGCACAAGAAAATCTAGAGAAAAACGGGCAAATTTGGAAATTCCAAGGAACCCAAAATACAGCCAAAGGCATCCCACAACCCGTGCAATTGTTTTCCCAGGACAGGAAAAGCTATAAAGAAACAATAACAAGAATTCTCCCGGGGCACACACAACGCTTTCCCACCAGTAACTGTGAATGTCTGAGATCACGCATTGTGGCCCAGTGGAGTTGAGCTTTCCTGAATGTGAAAGGCTGACGAGACGCACAGCCAAAGCAGTCACCATGGAGAGCGTAATATACATGAAGGGAACAAGTGACATCAGGAATAACATCACCAATGCCTTAGAGACTCAATGCCAGTAAATGACAGGGCAGCACACTTTTCACACAGCATTTTCCAAGGGAGATTCGCATTCAAACAAGCACAAGGAAGCAGACAGCTCTTTTTCGTCAATGCGATTGGGGAGCAATTGTGTTTCCTACAACACAAAAATTTGAAAAAGAGAAAGATTTCAGAATACACCCAGTGAATTCACCATGTCATGCATTCTTACTCTACTGTGGAGTTCCCATAGCCCACCTGTGGCACCACTAGCTGCACTTTCCCATACGTGACCGATTAAAGTCTTCCTAGGTCAAACAGAAGAACTCTGCAGAGCATAACTGAAAATGAGAAGACGACTGTGAGACTCATGTATTGGAGCATGCACCAAGTTAGAATAACATTGAACCCTGAAAGAGTGCAGCACACAGTTAAGACCGTCTCCAAGAAAGATGCACCCTCACAACAAGCCTAACACAGGCTCTGCGCTTATTCAGAAGGCAAAGGGAGAATGACTGCATTTCGCAGCATAGGGAAACGGCAACGGGAAAACTTCATAGTATTCAAAAGAAAGCAAGTCTGCTTTTCTACAGTGAGTGTGTAGCACTCATTTTTCTCAGTGTGTGGCACAATTTACATGCTCATTCCAAAATGTGAAGTATTGACATATCGCTCTGCTATGATAAATCAAGCTGTACCTTGAGAATCATTTATTCACCGTACACCAGCAAGAAGAAACTACAGCAAATAAAAACCAACGCAGTAGACCTTTGACATGGCGTTCCCAAGCTGATACACACTCACAACGAGGGAGCGAAGCTGTCAGCTCTTACTCATAATGCCAACGGAGGAGCAACTGCTTTGATGGAAGAGGACAGGTAAAATCAAAAATTGTAGAATTCAATAGGTGAACCAATAATGCTTTCCCAAAAGTAACAGTGAATCGGTCATTTCACTCAGGTGGCACCATCGTGTTGGCATTCTTATACAGGAAACATTTCATAAGCTCTGCTAGGCATATGCACTCAGTGTAGTATGTGTACGTTGAAGAGAAACAGGAGAATCAGTATCACACCAAACACAGCCAGTATAATCGTTGTTGCCCCATTCAGTGACGTGCAGTTTTGAGGAATGTCTCCATGGAAGACTCTTATTTTCCGGAAACGAAACAGAGGCTCTCGGGCCTTGTTGTCAAATGAATCCGCAGAGCCATTGTATTCGGTATTGATGCCCGTGTAAACAGAGGAAACTTTTCAGCATTCACCGGTGAATGAAGCCTGCTTGGTGACCAATGGCTGTGGAGATCTGGTTCCAGTGAGGGCAGCACGTGAGTTGCACTCTGGTCACCAACGCTCCCTGACTCCTATAGTGTATACCAGGGACGCTCTGAGACAGGGATGAGAGCGTGCACAAAGCCAGCTTAATACAGACTGCCAATGAATAGCAGTGCAGCGCACGCTTGGATAGCCTGTCCCCAGGAAGTCCCACCGTCACCACCAGTTTAACACAGGCTCTCCGTGCTTCTTCAGAAATGAAAACAGCACAGCATTGGTAGTCCTTATTAGGTTTCGATGCCATAGGGCAACACAATTTAGAATTCTCCATAAACAAATAATGCTCTCCTGCTCGTCACTGGGAGCACTTATATCACTCTGGGGCACTATGTATCGCAGAGTTCTATCCGTGAAACACGGACGTTTCACTCTCGTAAGCAAAGGCCCTCTATGGGACGGAACACAAATCAAGGGGAAAGAGTGAGAATGAGGTATTACAGCAGGCAGCAATGAAGAATACTAGTCATAGCAATGAGATAACACTGCAGCACACATTTGGCACACACTTCACCAAGGAAGATGCCTATTCACTACAGGCCTAGAAGAGGCTATTCCCAACAGCAATCCACAGTGCAATTGTTTTCCCAGGACAGGAAAAGGTATAAAGAAACAATAATACAGAATTCTCCCGGGCACACATAACGCTTTCCCACCAGTAACTGTGAATGTCTGAGATCACGCATTGTGGCCCAGTGGAGTTGAGCTTTCCTGAATGTGAAAGGCTGACGAGACGCACAGCCAAAGCAGTCACCATGGAGAGCGTAATATACATGAATGGGAACAAGTGACGATCAGGAACTAACCATGCACCAATGCCTTAGAGTACTCAATGCCAGTAAATGACAGGGCAGCACACTTTTCACACAGCATTTTCCAAGGAGATTCGCATTCAAACAAGCACAAGGAAGGCAGACAGCTCTTTTTCGTCAATGCGATTGGAGGAGCAATTGTGTTTCCTACAACACAAAATTTGAAAAAGAGAAAGATTTCAGAATACACCAGTGAATTCACCATGTCATGCATTCTTACTCTACTGTGGAGTTCCCATAGCCCACCCTGTGGCACCACTTAGCTGCACTTTCCATACGTGACCGATTAAAGTCTTCCTAGGTCAAACAGAAGAACTCTGCAGAGCATAACTGAAAATGAGAGACGACTGTGAGACTCATGTATTGGAGCATGCACCAAGTTAGAATAACATTGAAAACCCTGAAAGAGTGCAGCACACAGTTCAAGACCCGTCTGCCAAGAAAGATGCACCCTCACAACAAGCCTAACACAGTCATCTGCGCTTATTCAGTAGGCAAAAGGAGAATGACTGCATTTCGCAGCATAGGGAAACGGCAACGGAAAACTTCATAGTATTCAAAATGAAAGCAAGTCCTGCTTTTCTACAAGTGAGTGTGTAGCACTCATTTTTCTCAGTGTGTGGCACAATTTACATGCTCATTCCAAAATGTGAAGTATTGACATATCGCTCTGCTATGATAAATCAAGCTGACCTTGAGAATCATTTATTGCACCGTACACCAGCAAGAAGAAGACTACAAGCAAATAAAACCAACGCAGTAGACCTTTGACATGGCGTTCCCAAGCTGATACACACTCACAACGAGGAGCGAAGCTTGTCAGCTCTTACTCATACATGCCAACGGAGGAGCAACTGCTTTGGATGGAAGAGGAACAGGTAAAATCAAAATAATTGTAGAATTCAATAGGTGAACCAATAATGCTTTCCAAAAGTAACAGTGAATCGGTCATTTCACTCAGGGTGGCACCATCGTGTTGGCATTCTTATACAGGAAACATTTCATAAGCTCTGCTAGGCATATGCACTCAGTGTAGTATGGTGTACGTTGAAGAGAAACAGGAGAATCACGTATCACACCAAAGACACAGCCAGTATAATCGTTGTTCCCATTCAGTGACGTGCAGTTTTGAGGAATGTCTCCCATGGAAGACTCTTATTTTCCGGAAACGAAACAGAGGCTCTCGGCCTTGTTGCAAATGAACCGCAGAGCCATTGTATTCGGATTGATGCCCGTTAAACAAGGAAACTTTTCAGCATTCACGGTGAATGAAGCCTGCTTGTCCAATGTGTGGAGACTGGTTCCAGTAGGGCGCACGTGAGTTGCACTCTGTCACCAAGTCCCTGACTCTATAGTGATACCAGGACGCTCTGAGAATCAGGGATGAGAGCGTGCACAAAGCCAGCTTAATACAGACTGCCAATGAATAGCAGTGCAGCGCACGCTTGGATAGCCTGTCCCCAGGAAGTCCCACCGTCACCACCATTTAACACAGCTCTCCGTGCTTCTTCAGAAATGAAAACGCACAGCATTGGTATCCTATTAGGTTTCGATGCCATAGGCTGAGATCACGCATTGTGGCCCAGTGGAGTTGAGCTTTCCTGAATGTGAAAGGCTGACGAGACGCACAGCCAAAGCAGTCACCATGGAGAGCGTAATATACATGAATGGGAACAAGTGACGATCAGGAACTAACCATGCACCAATGCCTTAGAGTACTCAATGCCAGTAAATGACAGGGCAGCACACTTTTCACACAGCATTTTCCAAGGGAGATTCGCATTCCAAACAAGCACAAGGAAGGCAGACAGCTCTTTTTCGTCAATGCGATTGGAGGAGCAATTGTGTTTCCTACAACACAAAAATTTGAAAAAGAGAAAGATTTCAGAATACACCCAGTGAATTCACCATGTCATGCATTCTTACTCTACTGTGGAGTTCCCATAGCCCACCCTGTGGCACCACTTAGCTGCACTTTCCCATACGTGACCGATTAAAGTCTTCCTAGGTCAAACAGAAGAACTCTGCAGAGCATAACTGAAAATGAGAAGACGACTGTGAGACTCATGTATTGGAGCATGCACCAAGTTAGAATAACATTGAAAACCCTGAAAGAGTGCAGCACACAGTTCAAGACCCGTCTGCCAAGAAAGATGCACCCTCACAACAAGCCTAACACAGGTCATCTGCGCTTATTCAGTAAGGCAAAAGGGAGAATGACTGCATTTCGCAGCATAGGGAAACGGCAACGGGAGAAACTTCATAGTATTCAAAATGAAAGCAAGTCCTGCTTTTCTACAAGTGAGTGTGTAGCACTCATTTTTCTCATGTGTGGCACAATTTACATGCTCATTCCAAAATGTGAAGTATTGACATATCGCTCTGCTATGATAAATCAAGCTGTACCTTGAGAATCATTTATTGCACCGTACACCCAGCAAGAAGAAGACTACAAGCAAATAAAAACCAACGCAGTAGACCTTTGACATGGCGTTCCCAAGCTGATACACACTCACAACGAGGGAGCGAAGCTTGTCAGCTCTTACTCATACATGCCAACGGAGGAGCAACTGCTTTGGATGGAAGAGGAACAGGTAAAATCAAAATAATTGTAGAATTCAATAGGTGAACCAATAATGCTTTCCCAAAAGTAACAGTGAATCGGTCATTTCACTCAGGGGGGACCATCGTGTTGGCATTCTTATACAGGAAACATTTCATACAGCTCTGCTAGGCATATGCACTCAGTGTAGTATGGTGTACGTTGAAGAGAAACAGGGAGAATCACGTATCACACCAAAGACACAGCCAGTATAATCGTTGTTGCCCCATTCAGTGACGTGCAGTTTTGAGGAATGTCTCCCATGGAAGACTCTTATTTTCCGGAAACGAAACAGAGGCTCTCGGGGCCCTTTTTGTCAAATGAATCCGCAGAGCCATTGTATTCGGTATTTGATGCCCGTGTAAACAAGGAAACTTTTCAGCATTCACCGGGGAATGAAGCCTGCTTGGTGACCAATGGCTGTGGAGATCTGGTTCCAGTGAGGGCAGCACGTGAGGGTTTCACTCTGGTCACCAACGCTCCCTGACTCCTATAGTGTATACCAGGGACGCTCTGAGAATCAGGGATGAGAGCGTGCACAAAGCCAGCTTAATACAGACTGCCAATGAATAGCAGTGCAGCGCACGCTTTGGGTAGCCTGTCCCCAGGAAGTCCCACCGTCACCACCAGTTTAACACAGGCTCTCCGTGCTTCTTCAGAAATGAAAACAGCACAGCATTGGTAGTCCTTATTAGGTTTCGATGCCATAGGGCAACACAATTTAGAATTCTCCCCCTAAACAAATAATGCTCTCCTGCTCGTCACTGGGGGGCACTTATATCACTCTTTGGGCACTATGTATCGCAGAGTTCTATCCGTGAAACACGGACGTTTCACTCTCGTAAGCAAAGGCCCTCTATGGGGCGGAACACAAATCAAGGGAAAGAGTGAGAATGAGGGATTACAGCAGGCAGCAATGAAGAATACTAGTCATAGCAATGAGATAACACTGCAGCACACATTTGGCACACACTTCACCAAGGAAGATGCCTATTCACTACAGGCCTAGAAGAGGCTATTCCCAACAGCAATCCACAGTGCAATTGTTTTCCCAGGACAGGAAAAGTATAAAGAAACAATAAAAAGAATTCTCCGGGCACACAAACGCTTTCCCACAGTAACTGTGAATGTCTGAGATCACGCATTGTGGCCCAGTGGAGTTGAGCTTTCCTGAATGTGAAAGGCTGAGAGACGCACAGCCAAAGCAGTCACCATGGAGACGTAATATACATGAAGGGGGAAAAAGTGACAAACAGGAATAACCATGCACCAATGCCCTTTGAGGACTCAATGCCAGTAAAGACAGGGCAGCACACTTTTCACACAGCATTTTCCAAGGGAGATTCGCATTCAAACAACACAAGAAGGCAGACAGCTCTTTTTCGTAATGCATTGGGGAGCAATTGTGTTTCCTACAACACAAAAATTTTAAAAAGAGAAAGATTTCAGAATACACCCAGTGAATTCACCATGTCATGCATTCTTACTCTACTGTGGAGTTCCCATAGCCCACCCTGTGGCACCACTTAGCTGCACTTTCCCATACGTGACCGATTAAAGTCTTCCTAGGTCAAACAGAAGAACTCTGCAGAGCATAACTGAAAATGAGAAGACGACTGTGAGACTCATGTATTGGAGCATGCACCAAGTTAGAATAACATTGAAACCCTGAAAGAGTGCAGCACACAGTTCAAGACCCGTCTGCCAAGAAAGATGCACCCTCACAACAAGCCTAACACAGGTCATCTGCGCTTATTCAGTAAGGCAAAAGGGGGAATGACTGCATTTCGCAGCATAGGGAAACGGCAACGGGAGAAACTTCATAGTATTCAAAATGAAAGCAAGTCCCGCTTTTCTACAAGTGAGTGTGTAGCACTCATTTTTCTCATGTGTGGCACAATTTACATGCTCATTCCAAAAAGTGAAGTATTGACATATCGCTCTGCTATGATAAATCAAGCTGACCTTGAGAATCATTTATTGCACCGTACACCCAGCAAGAAGAAACTACAAACAAATAAAAACCCAAAGCAGTAGACCTTTGACATGGCGTTCCCAAGCTGATACACACTCACAACGAGGGGGCGAAGCTTGTCAGCTCTTACTCATACATGCCAACGGAGGAGCAACTGCTTTGGATGGAAGAGGAACAGGTAAAATCAAAATAATTGTAGAATTCAATAGGTGAACCAATAATGCTTTCCCAAAAATAACAGTGAATCGGTCATTTCACTCAGGGTGGCACCATCGTGTTGGCATTCTTATACAGGAAACATTTCATACAGCTCTGCTAGGCATATGCACTCAGTGTAGTATGGTGTACGTTGAAGAGAAACAGGGAGAATCACGTATCACACCAAAGACACAGCCAGTATAATCGTTGTTGCCCCATTCAGTGACGTGCAGTTTTGAGGAATGTCTCCCATGGAAGACTCTTATTTTCCGGAAACGAAACAGAGGCTCTCGGGCCTTGTTGTCAAATGAATCCGCAGAGCCATTGTATTCGGTATTTGATGCCCGTGTAAACAGAGGAAACTTTTCAGCATTCACCGGTGAATGAAGCCTGCTTGGTGACCAATGGCTGTGGAGATCTGGTTCCAGTGAGGGCAGCACGTGAGGTTGCACTCTGGTCACCCAACGCTCCCTGACTCCTATAGTGTATACGCAGGGACGCTCTGAGAATCAGGGATGAGAGCGTGCACAAAGCCAGCTTAATACAGACTGCCAATGAATAGCAGTGCAGCGCACGCTTGGATAGCCTGTCCCCAGGAAGTCCCACCGTCACCACCAGTTTAACACAGGCTCTCCGTGCTTCTTCAGAAATGAAAACAGCACAGCATTGGTAGTCCTTATTAGGTTTCGATGCCATAGGGCAACACAATTTAGAATTCTCCCATAAACAAATAATGCTCTCCTGCTCGTCACTGGGGAGCACTTATATCACTCTTGGGGCACTATGTATCGCAGAGTTCTATCCGTGAAACACGGACGTTTCACTCTCGTAAGCAAAGGCCCTCTATGGGACGGAACACAAATCAAGGGGAAAGAGTGAGAATGAGGTATTACAGCAGGCAGCAATGAAGAATACTAGTCATAGCAATGAGATAACACTGCAGCACACATTTGGCACACACTTCACCAAGGAAGATGCCTATTCACTACAGGCCTAGAAGAGGCTATTCCCAACAGCAATCCACAGTGCAATTGTTTTCCCAGGACAGGAAAAGGTATAAAGAAACAATAATACAGAATTCTCCCGGGGCACACATAACGCTTTCCCACCAGTAACTGTGAATGTCTGAGATCACGCATTGTGGCCCAGTGGAGTTGAGCTTTCCTGAATGTGAAAGGCTGACGAGACGCACAGCCAAAGCAGTCACCATGGAGAGCGTAATATACATGAATGGGAACAAGTGACGATCAGGAACTAACCATGCACCAATGCCTTAGAGTACTCAATGCCAGTAAATGACAGGGCAGCACACTTTTCACACAGCATTTTCCAAGGGAGATTCGCATTCCAAACAAGCACAAGGAAGGCAGACAGCTCTTTTTCGTCAATGCGATTGGAGGAGCAATTGTGTTTCCTACAACACAAAAATTTGAAAAAGAGAAAGATTTCAGAATACACCCAGTGAATTCACCATGTCATGCATTCTTACTCTACTGTGGAGTTCCCATAGCCCACCCTGTGGCACCACTTAGCTGCACTTTCCCATACGTGACCGATTAAAGTCTTCCTAGGTCAAACAGAAGAACTCTGCAGAGCATAACTGAAAATGAGAAGACGACTGTGAGACTCATGTATTGGAGCATGCACCAAGTTAGAATAACATTGAAAACCCTGAAAGAGTGCAGCACACAGTTCAAGACCCGTCTGCCAAGAAAGATGCACCCTCACAACAAGCCTAACACAGGTCATCTGCGCTTATTCAGTAAGGCAAAAGGGAGAATGACTGCATTTCGCAGCATAGGGAAACGGCAACGGGAGAAACTTCATAGTATTCAAAATGAAAGCAAGTCCTGCTTTTCTACAAGTGAGTGTGTAGCACTCATTTTTCTCAGTGTGTGGCACAATTTACATGCTCATTCCAAAATGTGAAGTATTGACATATCGCTCTGCTATGATAAATCAAGCTGTACCTTGAGAATCATTTATTGCACCGTACACCCAGCAAGAAGAAGACTACAAGCAAATAAAAACCAACGCAGTAGACCTTTGACATGGCGTTCCCAAGCTGATACACACTCACAACGAGGGAGCGAAGCTTGTCAGCTCTTACTCATACATGCCAACGGAGGAGCAACTGCTTTGGATGGAAGAGGAACAGGTAAAATCAAAATAATTGTAGAATTCAATAGGTGAACCAATAATGCTTTCCCAAAAGTAACAGTGAATCGGTCATTTCACTCAGGGTGGCACCATCGTGTTGGCATTCTTATACAGGAAACATTTCATACAGCTCTGCTAGGCATATGCACTCAGTGTAGTATGGTGTACGTTGAAGAGAAACAGGGAGAATCACGTATCACACCAAAGACACAGCCAGTATAATCGTTGTTGCCCCATTCAGTGACGTGCAGTTTTGAGGAATGTCTCCCATGGAAGACTCTTATTTTCCGGAAACGAAACAGAGGCTCTCGGGCCTTGTTGTCAAATGAATCCGCAGAGCCATTGTATTCGGTATTTGATGCCCGTGTAAACAGAGGAAACTTTTCAGCATTCACCGGTGAATGAAGCCTGCTTGGTGACCAATGGCTGTGGAGATCTGGTTCCAGTGAGGGCAGCACGTGAGGTTGCACTCTGGTCACCCAACGCTCCCTGACTCCCATAGTGTATACGCAGGGACGCTCTGAGAATCAGGGATGAGAGCGTGCACAAAGCCAGCTTAATACAGACTGCCAATGAATAGCAGTGCAGCGCACGCTTGGATAGCCTGTCCCCAGGAAGTCCCACCGTCACCACCAGTTTAACACAGGCTCTCCGTGCTTCTTCAGAAATGAAAACAGCACAGCATTGGTAGTCCTTATTAGGTTTCGATGCCATAGGGCAACACAATTTAGAATTCTCCCCATAAACAAATAATGCTCTCCTGCTCGTCACTGGGGAGCACTTATATCACTCTTGGGGCACTATGTATCGCAGAGTTCTATCCGTGAAACACGGACGTTTCACTCTCGTAAGCAAAGGCCCTCTATGGGACGGAACACAAATCAAGGGGAAAGAGTGAGAATGAGGTATTACAGCAGGCAGCAATGAAGAATACTAGTCATAGCAATGAGATAACACTGCAGCACACATTTGGCACACACTTCACCAAGGAAGATGCCTATTCACTACAGGCCTAGAAGAGGCTATTCCCAACAGCAATCCACAGTGCAATTGTTTTCCCAGGACAGGAAAAGGTATAAAGAAACAATAATACAGAATTCTCCCGGGGCACACATAACGCTTTCCCACCAGTAACTGTGAATGTCTGAGATCACGCATTGTGGCCCAGTGGAGTTGAGCTTTCCTGAATGTGAAAGGCTGACGAGACGCACAGCCAAAGCAGTCACCATGGAGAGCGTAATATACATGAATGGGAACAAGTGACGATCAGGAACTAACCATGCACCAATGCCTTAGAGTACTCAATGCCAGTAAATGACAGGGCAGCACACTTTTCACACAGCATTTTCCAAGGGAGATTCGCATTCCAAACAAGCACAAGGAAGGCAGACAGCTCTTTTTCGTCAATGCGATTGGAGGAGCAATTGTGTTTCCTACAACACAAAAATTTGAAAAAGAGAAAGATTTCAGAATACACCCAGTGAATTCACCATGTCATGCATTCTTACTCTACTGTGGAGTTCCCATAGCCCACCCTGTGGCACCACTTAGCTGCACTTTCCCATACGTGACCGATTAAAGTCTTCCTAGGTCAAACAGAAGAACTCTGCAGAGCATAACTGAAAATGAGAAGACGACTGTGAGACTCATGTATTGGAGCATGCACCAAGTTAGAATAACATTGAAAACCCTGAAAGAGTGCAGCACACAGTTCAAGACCCGTCTGCCAAGAAAGATGCACCCTCACAACAAGCCTAACACAGGTCATCTGCGCTTATTCAGTAAGGCAAAAGGGAGAATGACTGCATTTCGCAGCATAGGGAAACGGCAACGGGAGAAACTTCATAGTATTCAAAATGAAAGCAAGTCCTGCTTTTCTACAAGTGAGTGTGTAGCACTCATTTTTCTCAGTGTGTGGCACAATTTACATGCTCATTCCAAAATGTGAAGTATTGACATATCGCTCTGCTATGATAAATCAAGCTGTACCTTGAGAATCATTTATTGCACCGTACACCCAGCAAGAAGAAGACTACAAGCAAATAAAAACCAACGCAGTAGACCTTTGACATGGCTTTTCCCAAGCTGATACACACTCACAACGAGGGAGCGAAGCTTGTCAGCTCTTACTCATACATGCCAACGGAGGAGCAACTGCTTTGGATGGAAGAGGAACAGGTAAAATCAAAATAATTGTAGAATTCAATAGGTGAACCAATAATGCTTTCCCAAAAGTAACAGTGAATCGGTCATTTCACTCAGGGTGGCACCATCGTGTTGGCATTCTTATACAGGAAACATTTCATAGAGCTCTGCTAGGCATATGCACTCAGTGTAGTATGGTGTACGTTGAAGAGAAACAGGGAGAATCACGTATCACACCAAAGACACAGCCAGTATAATCGTTGTTGCCCCATTCAGTGACGTGCAGTTTTGAGGAATGTCTCCCATGGAAGACTCTTATTTTCCGGAAACGAAACAGAGGCTCTCGGGCCTTGTTGTCAAATGAATCCGCAGAGCCATTGTATTCGGTATTTGATGCCCGTGTAAACAGAGGAAACTTTTCAGCATTCACCGGTGAATGAAGCCTGCTTGGTGACCAATGGCTGTGGAGATCTGGTTCCAGTGAGGGCAGCACGTGAGGTTGCACTCTGGTCACCCAACGCTCCCTGACTCCTATAGTGTATACGCAGGGACGCTCTGAGAATCAGGGATGAGAGCGTGCACAAAGCCAGCTTAATACAGACTGCCAATGAATAGCAGTGCAGCGCACGCTTGGATAGCCTGTCCCCAGGAAGTCCCACCGTCACCACCAGTTTAACACAGGCTCTCCGTGCTTCTTCAGAAATGAAAACAGCACAGCATTGGTAGTCCTTATTAGGTTTCGATGCCATAGGGCAACACAATTTAGAATTCTCCCCATAAACAAATAATGCTCTCCTGCTCGTCACTGGGGAGCACTTATATCACTCTCTGGGGCACTATGTATCGCAGAGTTCTATCCGTGAAACACGGACGTTTCACTCTCGTAAGCAAAGGCCCTCTATGGGACGGAACACAAATCAAGGGGAAAGAGTGAGAATGAGGTATTACAGCAGGCAGCAATGAAGAATACTAGTCATAGCAATGAGATAACACTGCAGCACACATTTGGCACACACTTCACCAAGGAAGATGCCTATTCACTACAGGCCTAGAAGAGGCTATTCCCAACAGCAATCCACAGTGCAATTGTTTTCCCAGGACAGGAAAAGGTATAAAGAAACAATAATACAGAATTCTCCCGGGGCACACATAACGCTTTCCCACCAGTAACTGTGAATGTCTGAGATCACGCATTGTGGCCCAGTGGAGTTGAGCTTTCCTGAATGTGAAAGGCTGACGAGACGCACAGCCAAAGCAGTCACCATGGAGAGCGTAATATACATGAATGGGAACAAGTGACGATCAGGAACTAACCATGCACCAATGCCTTAGAGTACTCAATGCCAGTAAATGACAGGGCAGCACACTTTTCACACAGCATTTTCCAAGGGAGATTCGCATTCCAAACAAGCACAAGGAAGGCAGACAGCTCTTTTTCGTCAATGCGATTGGAGGAGCAATTGTGTTTCCTACAACACAAAAATTTGAAAAAGAGAAAGATTTCAGAATACACCCAGTGAATTCACCATGTCATGCATTCTTACTCTACTGTGGAGTTCCCATAGCCCACCCTGTGGCACCACTTAGCTGCACTTTCCCATACGTGACCGATTAAAGTCTTCCTAGGTCAAACAGAAGAACTCTGCAGAGCATAACTGAAAATGAGAAGACGACTGTGAGACTCATGTATTGGAGCATGCACCAAGTTAGAATAACATTGAAAACCCTGAAAGAGTGCAGCACACAGTTCAAGACCCGTCTGCCAAGAAAGATGCACCCTCACAACAAGCCTAACACAGGTCATCTGCGCTTATTCAGTAAGGCAAAAGGGAGAATGACTGCATTTCGCAGCATAGGGAAACGGCAACGGGAGAAACTTCATAGTATTCAAAATGAAAGCAAGTCCTGCTTTTCTACAAGTGAGTGTGTAGCACTCATTTTTCTCAGTGTGTGGCACAATTTACATGCTCATTCCAAAATGTGAAGTATTGACATATCGCTCTGCTATGATAAATCAAGCTGTACCTTGAGAATCATTTATTGCACCGTACACCCAGCAAGAAGAAGACTACAAGCAAATAAAAACCAACGCAGTAGACCTTTGACATGGCGTTCCCAAGCTGATACACACTCACAACGAGGGAGCGAAGCTTGTCAGCTCTTACTCATACATGCCAACGGAGGAGCAACTGCTTTGGATGGAAGAGGAACAGGTAAAATCAAAATAATTGTAGAATTCAATAGGTGAACCAATAATGCTTTCCCAAAAGTAACAGTGAATCGGTCATTTCACTCAGGGTGGCACCATCGTGTTGGCATTCTTATACAGGAAACATTTCATACAGCTCTGCTAGGCATATGCACTCAGTGTAGTATGGTGTACGTTGAAGAGAAACAGGGAGAATCACGTATCACACCAAAGACACAGCCAGTATAATCGTTGTTGCCCCATTCAGTGACGTGCAGTTTTGAGGAATGTCTCCCATGGAAGACTCTTATTTTCCGGAAACGAAACAGAGGCTCTCGGCCTTGTTGTCAAATGAATCCGCAGAGCCATTGTATTCGGTATTTGATGCCCGTGTAAACAGAGGAAACTTTTTAGCATTCACCGGTGAATGAAGCCTGCTTGGTGACCAATGGCTGTGGAGATCTGGTTCCAGTGAGGGCAGCACGTGAGGTTGCACTCTGGTCACCCAACGCTCCCCGACTCCTATAGTGTATACGCAGGGACGCTCTGAGAATCAGGGATGAGAGCGTGCACAAAGCCAGCTTAATACAGACTGCCAATGAATAGCAGTGCAGCGCACGCTTGGATAGCCTGTCCCCAGGGAAATCCCACCGTCACCACCATTTAACACAGGCTCTCCGTGCTTCTTCAGAAATGAAAACAGCACAGCATTGGTAGTCCTTATTAGGTTTCGATGCCATAGGGCAACACAATTTAGAATTCTCCCCATAAACAAATAATGCTCTCCCGCTCGTCACTGGGAGCACTTATATCACTCTTGGGGCACTATGTATCGCAGAGTTCTATCCGTGAAACACGGACGTTTCACTCTCGTAAGCAAAGGCCCTCTATGGGACGGAACACAAATCAAGGGGGAAAAAGTGAGAATGAGGTATTACAGCAGGCAGCAATGAAGAATACTAGTCATAGCAATGAGATAACACTGCAGCACACATTTGGCACACACTTCACCAAGGAAGATGCCTATTCACTACAGGCCTAGAAGAGGCTATTCCCAACAGCAATCCACAGTGCAATTGTTTTCCCAGGACAGGAAAAGGTATAAAGAAACAATAATACAGAATTCTCCCGGGGGACACATAACGCTTTCCCACCAGTAACTGTGAATGTCTGAGATCACGCATTGTGGCCCAGTGGAGTTGAGCTTTCCTGAATGTGAAAGGCTGACGAGACGCACAGCCAAAGCAGTCACCATGGAGAGCGTAATATACATGAATGGGAACAAGTGACGATCAGGAACTAACCATGCACCAATGCCTTAGAGTACTCAATGCCAGTAAAACAGGGCAGCACACTTTTCACACAGCATTTTCCAAGGGAGATTCGCATTCCCAAAAAAGCACAAGGAAGGCAGACAGCTCTTTTTCGTCAATGCGATTGGAGGAGCAATTGTGTTTCCTACAACACAAAAATTTGAAAAAGAGAAAGATTTCAGAATACACCCAGTGAATTCACCATGTCATGCATTCTTACTCTACTGTGGAGTTCCCCTAGCCCACCCTGTGGCACCACTTAGCTGCACTTTCCCATACGTGACCGATTAAAGTCTTCCTAGGTCAAACAGAAGAACTCTGCAGAGCATAACTGAAAATGAGAAGACGACTGTGAGACTCATGTATTGGAGCATGCACCAAGTTAGAATAACATTGAAAACCCTGAAAGAGTGCAGCACACAGTTCAAGACCCGTCTGCCAAGAAAGATGCACCCTCACAACAAGCCTAACACAGGTCATCTGCGCTTATTCAGTAAGGCAAAAGGGAGAATGACTGCATTTCGCAGCATAGGGAAACGGCAACGGGAGAAACTTCATAGTATTCAAAATGAAAGCAAGTCCTGCTTTTCTACAAGTGAGTGTGTAGCACTCATTTTTCTCAGTGTGTGGCACAATTTACATGCTCATTCCAAAATGTGAAGTATTGACATATCGCTCTGCTATGATAAATCAAGCTGTACCTTGAGAATCATTTATTGCACCGTACACCCAGCAAGAAGAAGACTACAAGCAAATAAAAACCAACGCAGTAGACCTTTGACATGGCGTTCCCAAGCTGATACACACTCACAACGAGGGAGCGAAGCTTGTCAGCTCTTACTCATACATGCCAACGGAGGAGCAACTGCTTTGGATGGAAGAGGAACAGGTAAAATCAAAATAATTGTAGAATTCAATAGGTGAACCAATAATGCTTTCCCAAAAGTAACAGTGAATCGGTCATTTCACTCAGGGTGGCACCATCGTGTTGGCATTCTTATACAGGAAACATTTCATAGAGCTCTGCTAGGCATATGCACTCAGTGTAGTATGGTGTACGTTGAAGAGAAACAGGGAGAATCACGTATCACACCAAAGACACAGCCAGTATAATCGTTGTTGCCCCATTCAGTGACGTGCAGTTTTGAGGAATGTCTCCCATGGAAGACTCTTATTTTCCGGAAACGAAACAGAGGCTCTCGGGCCTTGTTGTCAAATGAATCCGCAGAGCCATTGTATTCGGTATTTGATGCCCGTGTAAACAGAGGAAACTTTTCAGCATTCACCGGTGAATGAAGCCTGCTTGGTGACCAATGGCTGTGGAGATCTGGTTCCAGTGAGGGCAGCACGTGAGGTTGCACTCTGGTCACCCAACGCTCCCTGACTCCTATAGTGTATACGCAGGGACGCTCTGAGAATCAGGGATGAGAGCGTGCACAAAGCCAGCTTAATACAGACTGCCAATGAATAGCAGTGCAGCGCACGCTTGGATAGCCTGTCCCCAGGAAGTCCCACCGTCACCACCAGTTTAACACAGGCTCTCCGTGCTTCTTCAGAAATGAAAACAGCACAGCATTGGTAGTCCTTATTAGGTTTCGATGCCATAGGGCAACACAATTTAGAATTCTCCCCATAAACAAATAATGCTCTCCTGCTCGTCACTGGGGAGCACTTATATCACTCTTTGGGGCACTATGTATCGCAGAGTTCTATCCGTGAAACACGGACGTTTCACTCTCGTAAGCAAAGGCCCTCTATGGGACGGAACACAAATCAAGGGGAAAGAGTGAGAATGAGGTATTACAGCAGGCAGCAATGAAGAATACTAGTCATAGCAATGAGATAACACTGCAGCACACATTTGGCACACACTTCACCAAGGAAGATGCCTATTCACTACAGGCCTAGAAGAGGCTATTCCCAACAGCAATCCACAGTGCAATTGTTTTCCCAGGACAGGAAAAGGTATAAAGAAACAATAATACAGAATTCTCCCGGGGCACACATAACGCTTTCCCACCAGTAACTGTGAATGTCTGAGATCACGCATTGTGGCCCAGTGGAGTTGAGCTTTCCTGAATGTGAAAGGCTGACGAGACGCACAGCCAAAGCAGTCACCATGGAGAGCGTAATATACATGAATGGGAACAAGTGACGATCAGGAACTAACCATGCACCAATGCCTTAGAGTACTCAATGCCAGTAAATGACAGGGCAGCACACTTTTCACACAGCATTTTCCAAGGGAGATTCGCATTCAAACAAGCACAAGGAAGGCAGACAGCTCTTTTTCGTCAATGCGATTGGAGGAGCAATTGTGTTTCCTACAACACAAAAATTTGAAAAAGAGAAAGATTTCAGAATACACCCAGTGAATTCACCATGTCATGCATTCTTACTCTACTGTGGAGTTCCCATAGCCCACCCTGTGGCACCACTTAGCTGCACTTTCCCATACGTGACCGATTAAAGTCTTCCTAGGTCAAACAGAAGAACTCTGCAGAGCATAACTGAAAATGAGAAGACGACTGTGAGACTCATGTATTGGAGCATGCACCAAGTTAGAATAACATTGAAAACCCTGAAAGAGTGCAGCACACAGTTCAAGACCCGTCTGCCAAGAAAGATGCACCCTCACAACAAGCCTAACACAGGTCATCTGCGCTTATTCAGTAAGGCAAAAGGGAGAATGACTGCATTTCGCAGCATAGGGAAACGGCAACGGGAGAAACTTCATAGTATTCAAAATGAAAGCAAGTCCTGCTTTTCTACAAGTGAGTGTGTAGCACTCATTTTTCTCAGTGTGTGGCACAATTTACATGCTCATTCCAAAATGTGAAGTATTGACATATCGCTCTGCTATGATAAATCAAGCTGTACCTTGAGAATCATTTATTGCACCGTACACCCAGCAAGAAGAAGACTACAAGCAAATAAAAACCAACGCAGTAGACCTTTGACATGGCGTTCCCAAGCTGATACACACTCACAACGAGGGAGCGAAGCTTGTCAGCTCTTACTCATACATGCCAACGGAGGAGCAACTGCTTTGGATGGAAGAGGAACAGGTAAAATCAAAATAATTGTAGAATTCAATAGGTGAACCAATAATGCTTTCCCAAAAGTAACAGTGAATCGGTCATTTCACTCAGGGTGGCACCATCGTGTTGGCATTCTTATACAGGAAACATTTCATAGAGCTCTGCTAGGCATATGCACTCAGTGTAGTATGGTGTACGTTGAAGAGAAACAGGGAGAATCACGTATCACACCAAAGACACAGCCAGTATAATCGTTGTTGCCCCATTCAGTGACGTGCAGTTTTGAGGAATGTCTCCCATGGAAGACTCTTATTTTCCGGAAACGAAACAGAGGCTCTCGGGCCTTGTTGTCAAATGAATCCGCAGAGCCATTGTATTCGGTATTTGATGCCCGTGTAAACAGAGGAAACTTTTCAGCATTCACCGGTGAATGAAGCCTGCTTGGTGACCAATGGCTGTGGAGATCTGGTTCCAGTGAGGGCAGCACGTGAGGTTGCACTCTGGTCACCCAACGCTCCCTGACTCCTATAGTGTATACGCAGGGACGCTCTGAGAATCAGGGATGAGAGCGTGCACAAAGCCAGCTTAATACAGACTGCCAATGAATAGCAGTGCAGCGCACGCTTGGATAGCCTGTCCCCAGGAAGTCCCACCGTCACCACCAGTTTAACACAGGCTCTCCGTGCTTCTTCAGAAATGAAAACAGCACAGCATTGGTAGTCCTTATTAGGTTTCGATGCCATAGGGCAACACAATTTAGAATTCTCCCCATAAACAAATAATGCTCTCCTGCTCGTCACTGGGGAGCACTTATATCACTCTTTGGGGCACTATGTATCGCAGAGTTCTATCCGTGAAACACGGACGTTTCACTCTCGTAAGCAAAGGCCCTCTATGGGACGGAACACAAATCAAGGGGAAAGAGTGAGAATGAGGTATTACAGCAGGCAGCAATGAAGAATACTAGTCATAGCAATGAGATAACACTGCAGCACACATTTGGCACACACTTCACCAAGGAAGATGCCTATTCACTACAGGCCTAGAAGAGGCTATTCCCAACAGCAATCCACAGTGCAATTGTTTTCCCAGGACAGGAAAAGGTATAAAGAAACAATAATACAGAATTCTCCCGGGGCACACATAACGCTTTCCCACCAGTAACTGTGAATGTCTGAGATCACGCATTGTGGCCCAGTGGAGTTGAGCTTTCCTGAATGTGAAAGGCTGACGAGACGCACAGCCAAAGCAGTCACCATGGAGAGCGTAATATACATGAATGGGAACAAGTGACGATCAGGAACTAACCATGCACCAATGCCTTAGAGTACTCAATGCCAGTAAATGACAGGGCAGCACACTTTTCACACAGCATTTTCCAAGGGAGATTCGCATTCCAAACAAGCACAAGGAAGGCAGACAGCTCTTTTTCGTCAATGCGATTGGAGGAGCAATTGTGTTTCCTACAACACAAAAATTTGAAAAAGAGAAAGATTTCAGAATACACCCAGTGAATTCACCATGTCATGCATTCTTACTCTACTGTGGAGTTCCCATAGCCCACCCTGTGGCACCACTTAGCTGCACTTTCCCATACGTGACCGATTAAAGTCTTCCTAGGTCAAACAGAAGAACTCTGCAGAGCATAACTGAAAATGAGAAGACGACTGTGAGACTCATGTATTGGAGCATGCACCAAGTTAGAATAACATTGAAAACCCTGAAAGAGTGCAGCACACAGTTCAAGACCCGTCTGCCAAGAAAGATGCACCCTCACAACAAGCCTAACACAGGTCATCTGCGCTTATTCAGTAAGGCAAAAGGGAGAATGACTGCATTTCGCAGCATAGGGAAACGGCAACGGGAGAAACTTCATAGTATTCAAAATGAAAGCAAGTCCTGCTTTTCTACAAGTGAGTGTGTAGCACTCATTTTTCTCAGTGTGTGGCACAATTTACATGCTCATTCCAAAATGTGAAGTATTGACATATCGCTCTGCTATGATAAATCAAGCTGTACCTTGAGAATCATTTATTGCACCGTACACCCAGCAAGAAGAAGACTACAAGCAAATAAAAACCAACGCAGTAGACCTTTGACATGGCGTTCCCAAGCTGATACACACTCACAACGAGGGAGCGAAGCTTGTCAGCTCTTACTCATACATGCCAACGGAGGAGCAACTGCTTTGGATGGAAGAGGAACAGGTAAAATCAAAATAATTGTAGAATTCAATAGGTGAACCAATAATGCTTTCCCAAAAGTAACAGTGAATCGGTCATTTCACTCAGGGTGGCACCATCGTGTTGGCATTCTTATACAGGAAACATTTCATACAGCTCTGCTAGGCATATGCACTCAGTGTAGTATGGTGTACGTTGAAGAGAAACAGGGAGAATCACGTATCACACCAAAGACACAGCCAGTATAATCGTTGTTGCCCCATTCAGTGACGTGCAGTTTTGAGGAATGTCTCCCATGGAAGACTCTTATTTTCCGGAAACGAAACAGAGGCTCTCGGGCCTTGTTGTCAAATGAATCCGCAGAGCCATTGTATTCGGTATTTGATGCCCGTGTAAACAGAGGAAACTTTTCAGCATTCACCGGTGAATGAAGCCTGCTTGGTGACCAATGGCTGTGGAGATCTGGTTCCAGTGAGGGCAGCACGTGAGGTTGCACTCTGGTCACCCAACGCTCCCTGACTCCTATAGTGTATACGCAGGGACGCTCTGAGAATCAGGGATGAGAGCGTGCACAAAGCCAGCTTAATACAGACTGCCAATGAATAGCAGTGCAGCGCACGCTTGGATAGCCTGTCCCCAGGAAGTCCCACCGTCACCACCAGTTTAACACAGGCTCTCCGTGCTTCTTCAGAAATGAAAACAGCACAGCATTGGTAGTCCTTATTAGGTTTCGATGCCATAGGGCAACACAATTTAGAATTCTCCCCATAAACAAATAATGCTCTCCTGCTCGTCACTGGGGAGCACTTATATCACTCTTGGGGCACTATGTATCGCAGAGTTCTATCCGTGAAACACGGACGTTTCACTCTCGTAAGCAAAGGCCCTCTATGGGACGGAACACAAATCAAGGGGAAAGAGTGAGAATGAGGTATTACAGCAGGCAGCAATGAAGAATACTAGTCATAGCAATGAGATAACACTGCAGCACACATTTGGCACACACTTCACCAAGGAAGATGCCTATTCACTACAGGCCTAGAAGAGGCTATTCCCAACAGCAATCCACAGTGCAATTGTTTTCCCAGGACAGGAAAAGGTATAAAGAAACAATAATACAGAATTCTCCCGGGGCACACATAACGCTTTCCCACCAGTAACTGTGAATGTCTGAGATCACGCATTGTGGCCCAGTGGAGTTGAGCTTTCCTGAATGTGAAAGGCTGACGAGACGCACAGCCAAAGCAGTCACCATGGAGAGCGTAATATACATGAATGGGAACAAGTGACGATCAGGAACTAACCATGCACCAATGCCTTAGAGTACTCAATGCCAGTAAATGACAGGGCAGCACACTTTTCACACAGCATTTTCCAAGGGAGATTCGCATTCCAAACAAGCACAAGGAAGGCAGACAGCTCTTTTTCGTCAATGCGATTGGAGGAGCAATTGTGTTTCCTACAACACAAAAATTTGAAAAAGAGAAAGATTTCAGAATACACCCAGTGAATTCACCATGTCATGCATTCTTACTCTACTGTGGAGTTCCCATAGCCCACCCTGTGGCACCACTTAGCTGCACTTTCCCATACGTGACCGATTAAAGTCTTCCTAGGTCAAACAGAAGAACTCTGCAGAGCATAACTGAAAATGAGAAGACGACTGTGAGACTCATGTATTGGAGCATGCACCAAGTTAGAATAACATTGAAAACCCTGAAAGAGTGCAGCACACAGTTCAAGACCCGTCTGCCAAGAAAGATGCACCCTCACAACAAGCCTAACACAGGTCATCTGCGCTTATTCAGTAAGGCAAAAGGGAGAATGACTGCATTTCGCAGCATAGGGAAACGGCAACGGGAGAAACTTCATAGTATTCAAAATGAAAGCAAGTCCTGCTTTTCTACAAGTGAGTGTGTAGCACTCATTTTTCTCAGTGTGTGGCACAATTTACATGCTCATTCCAAAATGTGAAGTATTGACATATCGCTCTGCTATGATAAATCAAGCTGTACCTTGAGAATCATTTATTGCACCGTACACCCAGCAAGAAGAAGACTACAAGCAAATAAAAACCAACGCAGTAGACCTTTGACATGGCGTTCCCAAGCTGATACACACTCACAACGAGGGAGCGAAGCTTGTCAGCTCTTACTCATACATGCCAACGGAGGAGCAACTGCTTTGGATGGAAGAGGAACAGGTAAAATCAAAATAATTGTAGAATTCAATAGGTGAACCAATAATGCTTTCCCAAAAGTAACAGTGAATCGGTCATTTCACTCAGGGTGGCACCATCGTGTTGGCATTCTTATACAGGAAACATTTCATACAGCTCTGCTAGGCATATGCACTCAGTGTAGTATGGTGTACGTTGAAGAGAAACAGGGAGAATCACGTATCACACCAAAGACACAGCCAGTATAATCGTTGTTGCCCCATTCAGTGACGTGCAGTTTTGAGGAATGTCTCCCATGGAAGACTCTTATTTTCCGGAAACGAAACAGAGGCTCTCGGGCCTTGTTGTCAAATGAATCCGCAGAGCCATTGTATTCGGTATTTGATGCCCGTGTAAACAGAGGAAACTTTTCAGCATTCACCGGTGAATGAAGCCTGCTTGGTGACCAATGGCTGTGGAGATCTGGTTCCAGTGAGGGCAGCACGTGAGGTTGCACTCTGGTCACCCAACGCTCCCTGACTCCTATAGTGTATACGCAGGGACGCTCTGAGAATCAGGGATGAGAGCGTGCACAAAGCCAGCTTAATACAGACTGCCAATGAATAGCAGTGCAGCGCACGCTTGGATAGCCTGTCCCCAGGAAGTCCCACCGTCACCACCAGTTTAACACAGGCTCTCCGTGCTTCTTCAGAAATGAAAACAGCACAGCATTGGTAGTCCTTATTAGGTTTCGATGCCATAGGGCAACACAATTTAGAATTCTCCCCATAAACAAATAATGCTCTCCTGCTCGTCACTGGGGAGCACTTATATCACTCTTGGGGCACTATGTATCGCAGAGTTCTATCCGTGAAACACGGACGTTTCACTCTCGTAAGCAAAGGCCCTCTATGGGACGGAACACAAATCAAGGGGAAAGAGTGAGAATGAGGTATTACAGCAGGCAGCAATGAAGAATACTAGTCATAGCAATGAGATAACACTGCAGCACACATTTGGCACACACTTCACCAAGGAAGATGCCTATTCACTACAGGCCTAGAAGAGGCTATTCCCAACAGCAATCCACAGTGCAATTGTTTTCCCAGGACAGGAAAAGGTATAAAGAAACAATAATACAGAATTCTCCCGGGGCACACATAACGCTTTCCCACCAGTAACTGTGAATGTCTGAGATCACGCATTGTGGCCCAGTGGAGTTGAGCTTTCCTGAATGTGAAAGGCTGACGAGACGCACAGCCAAAGCAGTCACCATGGAGAGCGTAATATACATGAATGGGAACAAGTGACGATCAGGAACTAACCATGCACCAATGCCTTAGAGTACTCAATGCCAGTAAATGACAGGGCAGCACACTTTTCACACAGCATTTTCCAAGGGAGATTCGCATTCCAAACAAGCACAAGGAAGGCAGACAGCTCTTTTTCGTCAATGCGATTGGAGGAGCAATTGTGTTTCCTACAACACAAAAATTTGAAAAAGAGAAAGATTTCAGAATACACCCAGTGAATTCACCATGTCATGCATTCTTACTCTACTGTGGAGTTCCCATAGCCCACCCTGTGGCACCACTTAGCTGCACTTTCCCATACGTGACCGATTAAAGTCTTCCTAGGTCAAACAGAAGAACTCTGCAGAGCATAACTGAAAATGAGAAGACGACTGTGAGACTCATGTATTGGAGCATGCACCAAGTTAGAATAACATTGAAAACCCTGAAAGAGTGCAGCACACAGTTCAAGACCCGTCTGCCAAGAAAGATGCACCCTCACAACAAGCCTAACACAGGTCATCTGCGCTTATTCAGTAAGGCAAAAGGGAGAATGACTGCATTTCGCAGCATAGGGAAACGGCAACGGGAGAAACTTCATAGTATTCAAAATGAAAGCAAGTCCTGCTTTTCTACAAGTGAGTGTGTAGCACTCATTTTTCTCAGTGTGTGGCACAATTTACATGCTCATTCCAAAATGTGAAGTATTGACATATCGCTCTGCTATGATAAATCAAGCTGTACCTTGAGAATCATTTATTGCACCGTACACCCAGCAAGAAGAAGACTACAAGCAAATAAAAACCAACGCAGTAGACCTTTGACATGGCGTTCCCAAGCTGATACACACTCACAACGAGGGAGCGAAGCTTGTCAGCTCTTACTCATACATGCCAACGGAGGAGCAACTGCTTTGGATGGAAGAGGAACAGGTAAAATCAAAATAATTGTAGAATTCAATAGGTGAACCAATAATGCTTTCCCAAAAGTAACAGTGAATCGGTCATTTCACTCAGGGTGGCACCATCGTGTTGGCATTCTTATACAGGAAACATTTCATACAGCTCTGCTAGGCATATGCACTCAGTGTAGTATGGTGTACGTTGAAGAGAAACAGGGAGAATCACGTATCACACCAAAGACACAGCCAGTATAATCGTTGTTGCCCCATTCAGTGACGTGCAGTTTTGAGGAATGTCTCCCATGGAAGACTCTTATTTTCCGGAAACGAAACAGAGGCTCTCGGGCCTTGTTGTCAAATGAATCCGCAGAGCCATTGTATTCGGTATTTGATGCCCGTGTAAACAGAGGAAACTTTTCAGCATTCACCGGTGAATGAAGCCTGCTTGGTGACCAATGGCTGTGGAGATCTGGTTCCAGTGAGGGCAGCACGTGAGGTTGCACTCTGGTCACCCAACGCTCCCTGACTCCTATAGTGTATACGCAGGGACGCTCTGAGAATCAGGGATGAGAGCGTGCACAAAGCCAGCTTAATACAGACTGCCAATGAATAGCAGTGCAGCGCACGCTTGGATAGCCTGTCCCCAGGAAGTCCCACCGTCACCACCAGTTTAACACAGGCTCTCCGTGCTTCTTCAGAAATGAAAACAGCACAGCATTGGTAGTCCTTATTAGGTTTCGATGCCATAGGGCAACACAATTTAGAATTCTCCCCATAAACAAATAATGCTCTCCTGCTCGTCACTGGGGAGCACTTATATCACTCTTTGGGGCACTATGTATCGCAGAGTTCTATCCGTGAAACACGGACGTTTCACTCTCGTAAGCAAAGGCCCTCTATGGGACGGAACACAAATCAAGGGGAAAGAGTGAGAATGAGGTATTACAGCAGGCAGCAATGAAGAATACTAGTCATAGCAATGAGATAACACTGCAGCACACATTTGGCACACACTTCACCAAGGAAGATGCCTATTCACTACAGGCCTAGAAGAGGCTATTCCCAACAGCAATCCACAGTGCAATTGTTTTCCCAGGACAGGAAAAGGTATAAAGAAACAATAATACAGAATTCTCCCGGGGCACACATAACGCTTTCCCACCAGTAACTGTGAATGTCTGAGATCACGCATTGTGGCCCAGTGGAGTTGAGCTTTCCTGAATGTGAAAGGCTGACGAGACGCACAGCCAAAGCAGTCACCATGGAGAGCGTAATATACATGAATGGGAACAAGTGACGATCAGGAACTAACCATGCACCAATGCCTTAGAGTACTCAATGCCAGTAAATGACAGGGCAGCACACTTTTCACACAGCATTTTCCAAGGGAGATTCGCATTCAAACAAGCACAAGGAAGGCAGACAGCTCTTTTTCGTCAATGCGATTGGAGGAGCAATTGTGTTTCCTACAACACAAAAATTTGAAAAAGAGAAAGATTTCAGAATACACCCAGTGAATTCACCATGTCATGCATTCTTACTCTACTGTGGAGTTCCCATAGCCCACCCTGTGGCACCACTTAGCTGCACTTTCCCATACGTGACCGATTAAAGTCTTCCTAGGTCAAACAGAAGAACTCTGCAGAGCATAACTGAAAATGAGAAGACGACTGTGAGACTCATGTATTGGAGCATGCACCAAGTTAGAATAACATTGAAAACCCTGAAAGAGTGCAGCACACAGTTCAAGACCCGTCTGCCAAGAAAGATGCACCCTCACAACAAGCCTAACACAGGTCATCTGCGCTTATTCAGTAAGGCAAAAGGGAGAATGACTGCATTTCGCAGCATAGGGAAACGGCAACGGGAGAAACTTCATAGTATTCAAAATGAAAGCAAGTCCTGCTTTTCTACAAGTGAGTGTGTAGCACTCATTTTTCTCAGTGTGTGGCACAATTTACATGCTCATTCCAAAATGTGAAGTATTGACATATCGCTCTGCTATGATAAATCAAGCTGTACCTTGAGAATCATTTATTGCACCGTACACCCAGCAAGAAGAAGACTACAAGCAAATAAAAACCAACGCAGTAGACCTTTGACATGGCGTTCCCAAGCTGATACACACTCACAACGAGGGAGCGAAGCTTGTCAGCTCTTACTCATACATGCCAACGGAGGAGCAACTGCTTTGGATGGAAGAGGAACAGGTAAAATCAAAATAATTGTAGAATTCAATAGGTGAACCAATAATGCTTTCCCAAAAGTAACAGTGAATCGGTCATTTCACTCAGGGTGGCACCATCGTGTTGGCATTCTTATACAGGAAACATTTCATAGAGCTCTGCTAGGCATATGCACTCAGTGTAGTATGGTGTACGTTGAAGAGAAACAGGGAGAATCACGTATCACACCAAAGACACAGCCAGTATAATCGTTGTTGCCCCATTCAGTGACGTGCAGTTTTGAGGAATGTCTCCCATGGAAGACTCTTATTTTCCGGAAACGAAACAGAGGCTCTCGGGCCTTGTTGTCAAATGAATCCGCAGAGCCATTGTATTCGGTATTTGATGCCCGTGTAAACAGAGGAAACTTTTCAGCATTCACCGGTGAATGAAGCCTGCTTGGTGACCAATGGCTGTGGAGATCTGGTTCCAGTGAGGGCAGCACGTGAGGTTGCACTCTGGTCACCCAACGCTCCCTGACTCCTATAGTGTATACGCAGGGACGCTCTGAGAATCAGGGATGAGAGCGTGCACAAAGCCAGCTTAATACAGACTGCCAATGAATAGCAGTGCAGCGCACGCTTGGATAGCCTGTCCCCAGGAAGTCCCACCGTCACCACCAGTTTAACACAGGCTCTCCGTGCTTCTTCAGAAATGAAAACAGCACAGCATTGGTAGTCCTTATTAGGTTTCGATGCCATAGGGCAACACAATTTAGAATTCTCCCCATAAACAAATAATGCTCTCCTGCTCGTCACTGGGGAGCACTTATATCACTCTTTGGGGCACTATGTATCGCAGAGTTCTATCCGTGAAACACGGACGTTTCACTCTCGTAAGCAAAGGCCCTCTATGGGACGGAACACAAATCAAGGGGAAAGAGTGAGAATGAGGTATTACAGCAGGCAGCAATGAAGAATACTAGTCATAGCAATGAGATAACACTGCAGCACACATTTGGCACACACTTCACCAAGGAAGATGCCTATTCACTACAGGCCTAGAAGAGGCTATTCCCAACAGCAATCCACAGTGCAATTGTTTTCCCAGGACAGGAAAAGGTATAAAGAAACAATAATACAGAATTCTCCCGGGGCACACATAACGCTTTCCCACCAGTAACTGTGAATGTCTGAGATCACGCATTGTGGCCCAGTGGAGTTGAGCTTTCCTGAATGTGAAAGGCTGACGAGACGCACAGCCAAAGCAGTCACCATGGAGAGCGTAATATACATGAATGGGAACAAGTGACGATCAGGAACTAACCATGCACCAATGCCTTAGAGTACTCAATGCCAGTAAATGACAGGGCAGCACACTTTTCACACAGCATTTTCCAAGGGAGATTCGCATTCCAAACAAGCACAAGGAAGGCAGACAGCTCTTTTTCGTCAATGCGATTGGAGGAGCAATTGTGTTTCCTACAACACAAAAATTTGAAAAAGAGAAAGATTTCAGAATACACCCAGTGAATTCACCATGTCATGCATTCTTACTCTACTGTGGAGTTCCCATAGCCCACCCTGTGGCACCACTTAGCTGCACTTTCCCATACGTGACCGATTAAAGTCTTCCTAGGTCAAACAGAAGAACTCTGCAGAGCATAACTGAAAATGAGAAGACGACTGTGAGACTCATGTATTGGAGCATGCACCAAGTTAGAATAACATTGAAAACCCTGAAAGAGTGCAGCACACAGTTCAAGACCCGTCTGCCAAGAAAGATGCACCCTCACAACAAGCCTAACACAGGTCATCTGCGCTTATTCAGTAAGGCAAAAGGGAGAATGACTGCATTTCGCAGCATAGGGAAACGGCAACGGGAGAAACTTCATAGTATTCAAAATGAAAGCAAGTCCTGCTTTTCTACAAGTGAGTGTGTAGCACTCATTTTTCTCAGTGTGTGGCACAATTTACATGCTCATTCCAAAATGTGAAGTATTGACATATCGCTCTGCTATGATAAATCAAGCTGTACCTTGAGAATCATTTATTGCACCGTACACCCAGCAAGAAGAAGACTACAAGCAAATAAAAACCAACGCAGTAGACCTTTGACATGGCGTTCCCAAGCTGATACACACTCACAACGAGGGAGCGAAGCTTGTCAGCTCTTACTCATACATGCCAACGGAGGAGCAACTGCTTTGGATGGAAGAGGAACAGGTAAAATCAAAATAATTGTAGAATTCAATAGGTGAACCAATAATGCTTTCCCAAAAGTAACAGTGAATCGGTCATTTCACTCAGGGTGGCACCATCGTGTTGGCATTCTTATACAGGAAACATTTCATACAGCTCTGCTAGGCATATGCACTCAGTGTAGTATGGTGTACGTTGAAGAGAAACAGGGAGAATCACGTATCACACCAAAGACACAGCCAGTATAATCGTTGTTGCCCCATTCAGTGACGTGCAGTTTTGAGGAATGTCTCCCATGGAAGACTCTTATTTTCCGGAAACGAAACAGAGGCTCTCGGGCCTTGTTGTCAAATGAATCCGCAGAGCCATTGTATTCGGTATTTGATGCCCGTGTAAACAGAGGAAACTTTTCAGCATTCACCGGTGAATGAAGCCTGCTTGGTGACCAATGGCTGTGGAGATCTGGTTCCAGTGAGGGCAGCACGTGAGGTTGCACTCTGGTCACCCAACGCTCCCTGACTCCTATAGTGTATACGCAGGGACGCTCTGAGAATCAGGGATGAGAGCGTGCACAAAGCCAGCTTAATACAGACTGCCAATGAATAGCAGTGCAGCGCACGCTTGGATAGCCTGTCCCCAGGAAGTCCCACCGTCACCACCAGTTTAACACAGGCTCTCCGTGCTTCTTCAGAAATGAAAACAGCACAGCATTGGTAGTCCTTATTAGGTTTCGATGCCATAGGGCAACACAATTTAGAATTCTCCCCATAAACAAATAATGCTCTCCTGCTCGTCACTGGGGAGCACTTATATCACTCTTTGGGGCACTATGTATCGCAGAGTTCTATCCGTGAAACACGGACGTTTCACTCTCGTAAGCAAAGGCCCTCTATGGGACGGAACACAAATCAAGGGGGAAAGAGTGAGAATGAGGTATTACAGCAGGCAGCAATGAAGAATACTAGTCATAGCAATGAGATAACACTGCAGCACACATTTGGCACACACTTCACCAAGGAAGATGCCTATTCACTACAGGCCTAGAAGAGGCTATTCCCAACAGCAATCCACAGTGCAATTTTTTTCCCCAGGACAGGAAAAGGTATAAAGAAACAATAATACAGAATTCTCCCGGGGCACACATAACGCTTTCCCACCAGTAACTGTGAATGTCTGAGATCACGCATTGTGGCCCAGTGGAGTTGAGCTTTCCTGAATGTGAAAGGCTGACGAGACGCACAGCCAAAGCAGTCACCATGGAGAGCGTAATATACATGAATGGGAACAAGTGACGATCAGGAACTAACCATGCACCAATGCCTTAGAGTACTCAATGCCAGTAAATGACAGGGCAGCACACTTTTCACACAGCATTTTCCAAGGGAGATTCGCATTCCAAACAAGCACAAGGAAGGCAGACAGCTCTTTTTCGTCAATGCGATTGGAGGAGCAATTGTGTTTCCTACAACACAAAAATTTGAAAAAGAGAAAGATTTCAGAATACACCCAGTGAATTCACCATGTCATGCATTCTTACTCTACTGTGGAGTTCCCATAGCCCACCCTGTGGCACCACTTAGCTGCACTTTCCCATACGTGACCGATTAAAGTCTTCCTAGGTCAAACAGAAGAACTCTGCAGAGCATAACTGAAAATGAGAAGACGACTGTGAGACTCATGTATTGGAGCATGCACCAAGTTAGAATAACATTGAAAACCCTGAAAGAGTGCAGCACACAGTTCAAGACCCGTCTGCCAAGAAAGATGCACCCTCACAACAAGCCTAACACAGGTCATCTGCGCTTATTCAGTAAGGCAAAAGGGAGAATGACTGCATTTCGCAGCATAGGGAAACGGCAACGGGAGAAACTTCATAGTATTCAAAATGAAAGCAAGTCCTGCTTTTCTACAAGTGAGTGTGTAGCACTCATTTTTCTCAGTGTGTGGCACAATTTACATGCTCATTCCAAAATGTGAAGTATTGACATATCGCTCTGCTATGATAAATCAAGCTGTACCTTGAGAATCATTTATTGCACCGTACACCCCGCAAGAAGAAGACTACAAGCAAATAAAAACCAACGCAGTAGACCTTTGACATGGCGTTCCCAAGCTGATACACACTCACAACGAGGGAGCGAAGCTTGTCAGCTCTTACTCATACATGCCAACGGAGGAGCAACTGCTTTGGATGGAAGAGGAACAGGTAAAAACAAAATAATTGTAGAATTCAATAGGTGAACCAATAATGCTTT